>JAAALK010000079.1:23275279-23344867 GCA_019279435.1 Zizania palustris
AAAGCATCTCTTCCAGGGCTCGTCCTGCAAGGCTTCGCAGGACCTCGCTTGATGCACTTGGCAAATAGGCCTGGAAGTTACCTTCGAGGAAGGTTTGTTGGCCCGAACTGAGGAAGTAATTTTCGATGTTATAGATGCCCCGTATGCTTACAACGTCATCTTCGGAAGAGGCATGCTAAACCAGTTCGGAGCTGTGGCGCATCACAATTATTTGTGCATGAAGATGCCCACACAAGCAGGAGTCCTTACTGTCTTCGGAGATCAAGCTATTGCTCGGCGAGCAGAATATGGTCATGGTCCCCTCTTGATCCAAGACAAGTAAACAATGTACAAGACAATGAAGAAATTTTTTCAGCCCCTTTTGAAGCTTCAAAGAAATCCTTTCCGAGACCAAGTCCTGAAGGAGAGATTGCAGCGAAGGTCATTGTTAAAGATGGTAAAGAGTATACATTTCAATTTGGTAAAGATTTACCTCCGGAAGTTGCAACCTCCTTGGAAAAGGTGGTGGAAGAGAATTTGGATGTCTTCGCTTGGTCTGACGAAGATATCACCGGAGTCGATCGGGATATCATTGAACATAGTTTACTTGTAAACCCAAAGGCCCGCCCTGTTCGGCAAGGACTCCGAAAAATGTCTGCAGAAAGAGCTGCTCTAGCGAAAGACGAAGTTGAGAAATTGTTGAAGGCTAGGATTATCAGAGAAGTGGCTCACACAGAATGGTTAGCCAACCCAGTCTTCGTCAGAAAGAAGTCTTCCGGAAAGTGGCGCATGTGCATTGATTTCACATCCTTGAATAAAGCATGCCCTCGTGACCCCTACCCCATGCCCCGAATTGATCAATTGGTCGACTCCACCGTAGGTTCGAGTTATTAAGCTTCCTTGACGCGTATTCTGGTTATCATCAAATAGTTTAAAGCGCGAAGATGAGATCAAGACAAGCTTTGTAACTCCTTCGGGAGTCTTTTGTTATGTAAGAATGCCCTTTGGCTTAAGAAATGCCGGGGCTACTTTTTCGAGGTTAGTTGCTAAGGCTCTAGGTCAACTAGGTCGCAATGTGGAGGCTATATGGATGATATTGTAAAAAGAGTGCTTTAAAGCACCAGCATAGCCTAGACTTAGCAGAAACATTCAATAGCCTTCGGCATGTGGGATCCGTCTTAACCCCGAAAAATGTATCTTCGGAGCTAAGGCTGGAAAGTTGTTAGGATATTTATTTTAAGCAGGGGAATTGAAGCTAGCCCTACTCAAATAACTGCGCTACAAAAGATGGCTCCTCCGAAAATTTAAAGCAAGTGCAAAAGCTGACTGGGCGTCTAGCAGCACTTAGCAGGTTTTTATCAAGGTCTGCGGAGAGAAGCTTGCCTATATTTAAAGCATTGAAAGGGTCCGAAGATTTTGCATGGACACCGGAGTGTCAGAAAAGCTTCGAAGATATTAAAGAGTATCTCAGTAATCTTGCTACACTCACGGTGCCTACTGCGGACGAAACCTTACTCCTTTACCTTGCAGCTACAGGTTCTGCTGTCAGTGCAGTCCTTGTCAGAGAAGTGGATTTCAATGGGAAGTTGGTCCAAATCCTGTTTATTTTGTATCCGAAGCATTAGGGAGCGAAGACAAGATACTCCGAACTTGAGAAGTTCGTTTATGCTCTGATAATGGCTTCGGGGAAATTAAGACATATTTTTTGGCTCACAATGTAATTGTACCAACTTTGTATCCTTTAGGAGATATGCTTCGAAGTAAGGATTCCACTGGAACGATTGGGAAGTGGGCAGTTGAGCTAGCACCCTTCGGCATATCTTTCCTAGCAAGGACAGCAATCAAATCGCAAGTCTTAGCAGATTTTGTAGCAGAATGGACTCCGCCTGCAAATTTGGTTCCGAGAAGTCGAGTGACGGAGTTTGGACTGTTTATTCTGATGGGGCTTTCCAAGCATCCGGAGCAGGCATTGGAGCATTATTAATTTCGCCTTCAGGGCAAAGAGCAATGTACTCCGCAAGGCTCAACTTTAAGTCTACCAATAATATAGCGGAGTATGAAGGGATTTTATTGGGACTTCGAAAAGCACGTGCTCTAGGGGATACAAGAATTATTATAAAGACAGATTCTCAAATAGTAGCAGGGCACGTAGATAAAAGTTTCCAGGTTCGGCATCCACAGCTTGCAAAGTACTTAGAAGAAATCCATAAAAGCGAAGCACACTTCAAGGGTATTTCCATTCGGAGTATACCAAGAGCAGAAAATGTGCAAGCGGACATCTTAGCAAAAGCTGCAGCCGGAGCTGTGGATGTGCCAGAAGAAGCCTTCTATGAGGAACTCAGTACACCTTGCTGCCACAAATTCCCTCTACAGAGATTCTTGGCATTCCTAGTGCAGATTGGAAAACTCGATCATGGAACTTTTACAGGGAGGAACAAATTTGCCCGAAGAGCCACAATTGTCAAGATTGAAGCTTAGAGCTAGAAATTATCAAATAATCAACGGTATTTTATACAAGGCCGGAGTATGTTCCCCTCCTCCGATGTATATCTCAAGCCGAAGGTCAAGAAATTCTTCGAGAAATTCATGAAGGCCTTTGTGGTAGCCATTTAGCCCCTAGAGCCTTGGCAGGAAAAACACTTCGCCAGGGGCTTTACTGGCCTACAATAACAGCTGATGCGGAGAGCTTAGTCCGCACTTGTCAAGGATGCCAGTGGATGGGTCGACGAAGTCATCGCCCACCAACAGCTCTTCAAGTCATTGCTCCGGTATGGCCTATGGCCAGATGGGGTATGGATTTAATTGGTCCCTTTCCAGTAGCCAATGGAAACCTGAAGTTCGCAGTGGTAGTTATTGAGTATTTTTCTAAGTGGGTAGAAGCAGAACCCTTAACAGCTATCACTTCGAACAATGTACAGAAATTCTTCTGGAAGAATATCATTTGCCGGTTCGGAGTGCCTAGACAACTCACAGTTGATAATGGAACACAGTTCGATGCAGAACCTTTCAGGAAGTTTTGCGAAGATCTAGGCATTCAGTTATGTTTTGCTGCAGTGAGGCATCCTCAGTCTAATGGAGCCATAGAAAGAGCCAATGGAAATATTTTGTCAGGGCTAAATCGAATGATAGTAGGATTAGCAAAGGACTGTGGATCGAAGAGCTTCCGAAGATTTTGTGGTCCATTCGGACTACGCAAACAAGGTCCACAGGTTTTAGTCCATTCAGACTATTATTGGAGATGAAGCTATGACTCCAACGGAGCTCAAAGGAGGATCATTTCGCAGCACCGAACCGAAGATTGAAGAAGAAAGACAAGCTTCGCTAGATTTATCAGAAGAAACAAGACTTCGAGCTGTGGCAAACTTATCAAAGTATCATCAGCAGACGAAGGCTTGGTTTGACCCGAAGGTTAAACTCAATGAGATAAGACCGGGTCATCTTGTTCTACAAAGCATTATAGCGCCAGGGAAGTTAGGAAATAAATGGGAAGGTCCATACCTAATCGTTCGTTCAGGACGCCCTGGCTCTTTTAAGTTAGCTAATTTAGAAGGTGAAGGGTTAGCACACACTTGGCATGCGGAGCACCTAAAGCGATACTTCGCATAAGGGCTCCTTGTAATTCACTTGTAATCATCTTCTGAATTAATAAAGCATATGGTCCAGATAATGCCTTCCCCTCATAGACTTCCAGCTTCCGAGTGGACGCACTGGAACCGCGGGGTCGACCAAGAGGGAAGTGTCATGAAGCTGAATCATATTTTGGACTTCGAACCATTGGTTCGAACGTTCCGACGTGGGGGCTGACATGATCCGGAGTCCAAGCCACCGGCTTGTAGGCATCCGTAAAAGAGCCCAAAACCACATCATACGGAGTCCAAGCCATTGGCTGGGACTTCCGTAAAAGAGCCGAAGGTGGCCAAAACCTGCGAAGTCCAAGCCATTGGCTGGTAGACTTCCGCAAAAAGAGCCGAAGGTGGCCAAAATATACGGAGTCCAAGCCATTGGCTGGTAGACATCCGTAAAAAGAGTCCAAAGAGACCATTGCAAACTCCGAACCATTGGATCGACAGAGATCGCAAAAATGAGCCGAAGGTGGCTAAAGCAAAACAGAGTTTGAGCCATGAGCTTCGAATGTCTGTTAGCACAGTCCAAAGTGACAAATTATCTAAGATACTAAAGTATCTTGAAAGTTATCTCAAGTGATTTCTTTCAAAAACAAGGGTACTAAGTTGCCATTCTTCAGACTACAAATAGTCGAAGACATTTTAAAAGATTTTTTGAAAAAAAATCTTTAAATTGCAAAGGGGCTCCGAACTCCCAAAAAAAATTGTACTCCGAAGTTCATTCTTTGCGCATAACCATCTTTGAATACAGTTCGAAGTTGCTTATACCCAAAGAGGGGCTAGTAAATATGGAGACAATTTTAAATCGGTATTCATTATTCGAACGAATATGTTTACAGATTACATCATGAAAAATCAGTATCTATACCAAGAAGGAATCGAAGACCTCTTCGGTCTCTAGAGCTAGGGTTGGAACGACTAGTTCCAGCGCCGGGAGTTCTAACAACTTTGCGTTTAACTCTCTTGCCCCCTTCGAAGCTCTAAAGTCCTTCTGTTCTTGTTAAAGCTCGGCCCAAGTTCGAAGCCGTTCGGGGCTCCTTTCCCAGCTTCCAAGTTCTTCAGGTTTTTTACTTCGAACTTCATCTTCGTCTTCAGACCATATAACGTCTTCAGAAGACGAAGTGTCAAGTTAACCTCTTTTTCTTCCTCTTTAATATAAGACAATATATCTTTGATTACTTCGGGCGCAATTACACCGGAGCTATCTCGAGGAACTAAAATCGAGGACGTTTATAAGCTTTTAGAAGATCGAAGGTGGTCCATAATGAGCGAACTTCGTCGTTAAGATCTAACACTTCGATATTCCGTAGAGGCAAAGCCTAAAATATGACAAACAAATTTTCATTGATAAATGTTTATAAGCATAAAGCTTTACATGGCCAAAAATCCTAAGGTATTTCTAAACCTGCGGGTTTGGAGGAGGTTGACTGCTTGAAGCTTGGGTCCGAACTTGCTTCTGGCATTGGCCTTCGTTGATCCAAGCCTTGATCGCGGAGCGACCTTCGGCTCTCCATGAAGTTTGGATGGCTCGCCAGGCAGCAGCCACACTTTCGGAAGGAGTCAGAAGTCCACTCGTCGTCGAAGGTAATTGGGCCCCCTCCTGCGTCCGGAGTTATCGTTCGGGCCCAGATCTTCGTAGTAGCGAAGTAGGCCGGCAGCAGCCACTTGTCCGGAGAGTTCTTCGTATCTAATGCCCTCTATCTTCATCTGCTTCGCCACTCCTTGGATCCTTTTCAACCGGCGCAGAAGAGTGAGTTATCATCAGAAGGAAGTAAGTTCCAGTAGTACCGAAGTACTCCAAGACACCTAGCAACTGATTCATAACTTCCACAGCCACCTTCTCGGACTTCAGCTTAGCTTCGTTCAGCGCGTCCCTTCGTCAAAGTGACTTCTTCCCAGAACCCCGGAAAGTCTAGCATTTTCAGTGGTCAAAATATTCTTTTGGTTTAACAGCTGGCTAGCTTCCTCTTGGAGTCTGACAAGCTCGGTCCCCACAGTAGCATGCTCCGCCCGCAATTTTTCTACTTCTGCTCGAAGCACAATTCTCTCTGCTTCGAGCTCTTTATTCGCAGCCTCCAAACCTTGTCTGGCCCTTCGCTCTGTTGACACTATATTGTCCATTTGAACCACTCGACTTACGGAGATGCTAAGATTCCTTTGAAGGACGTTATTTTCCTCCCGAAGACGAGCGAATCTCTTCGGTCATTACATATATTCGCAGCTCGTGGCCAAGACAGTTTGCTGCAAAAATAAAAAATTAAGGTAAATTTTTATTCGTAGATGAATTCTATGTTATTTCGCAAGTGCTTCGTACATGGTAGGCTGCACATTCTATAGCAGCATTAAGCTCCATCCTGTCCGCTTTGCTCAGAAGGGCCCACTAAGTTGGTCTCCCCTATGTCACGGCTAGCTCGATCCAAAGGTTCGAGCAAAGTCCGAAGACCAGTTGTTTGCCCTAAGAAAGGAGCTAGCAAGGGGAGCATACTTATTGCCTGTTGGTCATCTTCGTCCAGCGAAGGACCGGAGCGTTGGCTTGTGGTCTTCGGAGGCCTCTGGAGACTGGCCCTCCCCGGAAGATTGGCTTCGTCTGTTAGAATCAGATGGAGTTGATCCAGAACTCGCAGCAGGGAGGGGTTCTATATGTCTTTTGCCTCTTCCAGGTCCCATTTGAGTAGCTCTCTGGGTTGGCTCCAAAGTCGTCGAAGGTCCAGGAATTGTCTCTTCCTGGTGGACCTCTTCCATAGGAGTGGACTCTGTAAAAAAAATATATAAAGTATTATACATTGTATAAATACACAAAATAAACATGAAAGAGTTATTCGAAGTCTACCTTCGACATTTTGCAAAGGAGTCATCATCGGACTGTTCGGCGGATCGAAGGCTAGATCTTCATCCGAATCAGCCGTTAAGTCTTCGACTGTAGGAGCATCGTCCTGAGCAGTCCTTGTTGCCTCTTCAGGAATCGAAGCCATAGTAGCTTCGACCCCACTTCATTCACAGGAACTTCGTCCTGAGGTATATCTCCTTGAACTGCCGAAGTCCTTGGTTGCTCAAGGTTATCTTGAGACTCCGGCATGTTCGCAGGTACTTCGGCTTGTGCAGTCCTTTGAGCTTCATCTTCGTCTATTAAACGCACAAGCAATCTCCCTTCATCCTCTTGGGAGTCAGAGACTGAAGCCCTTGAGCTCGAAGGCGCAGGATTCGAAGGTGCAAGATTTTTTCGCTTCCGAGCCACCTTCTTCACCAGAGTCTTTGCAGAGCTCGAAGTCCCAGCTTCGGCTTTCCTCTTTTTGGGTCCTTTCTCCGAAGGCACCCAATCCATCAGAGGGGGCGGAGTGATTTCCAGCATTCCCCATACTCTGTTAAATCTCTCCCAACTCCCAACCAACTTAATTCTCCATTCTTTTTCGGTCGGAGTTGGAGCGCCCAAAATCTTCTCCGAAGCCCTTATGATTTGCTCCGAAGTAACAGGGGCTGAAGAAGCTAAAAAAATAAATCAAGTTAGTTTTTCTTCGAATGAATATACATAATACATGTTGTCTTCGAAGTTACCTGTAGGGCTTGAAGTCAAAGTGATTTTTTCGGATACCGCCTTCCGAATCCTCTTCGAAGATGATAGGCCAGTTGGCCATCAGTGGAGAGATTTGTAACCCGAGGAACTCTTCGGCTAAGTCCCGCATGCTCAACCTTCGGCTGATCCTTTGAAGTAGGTTGAGGCGAGCTTTGAGCTGACCTTGGCCTGGTTGCACTAGGGCTTCTTTCCGGAATTGGATCTCTTTCAAAGGTCCGGCCAAAGGATTGCTCGCCCCAACTTCGGCATAAAACCACCTCATGATCCAGTCAGTATACCATCTAGCATTGATGGCCTTAGTAGGAAATTGAAGGGCATATTCATCTCGAAGCCTAAAATTGATACTTCCGAAGGCTACTACTACTTTTTCACCTCCGGGACCTACGAAAGTTTTTGGCTGGCACGAAGCTCTATATAGCGCAGCGAAGATCTCTGCCCTCCCCTCACAACCTTCGGCTCTCAACGCCCATTCGAAGATAGCCAGACGAGCTACTGCGTTCAGAGACAGTTGAGGAAGGGTGACGTGAAATAAGTCAAGTACCTCCACCAAGAAGTCCACTGCGGGAAGACCCAAGCCGGCTTCGAAGAAGGCTTCGAAGACGACCACTTCTCCGAGCCTTGGTGACGGGATGAGTTCTTTTCCGGGCTTGCGGATCATAACTCCGGTGCCTATCCTCCCTTCTACTGCGATTGCCAGTGATTCCCTCTTGCAGGTAGAAGATCCCAGTTGGAAGGATTAGTCCAAATACTTCGTTGATGACGGGCAGAGACCTTGATCTTCAGCATTTTGAGGATTTCTCCCTCTTGCCGCCATAGATGTCGTTGCGGATGCCGGAGGCGCCGTCGCCAATGCTGCAGCCGCTGCTGCTGCAGCCGCCTGCTGCCGAGCCAAGGTCGACGGAGCTCTAGAACCCTTGGTCTTCACCATTGCAGTCGCTGGGTTACTTTGGGAAAAATGGAGGCTAGGGCTCAGAGAACTCAAAGGGCTCAGAAGGTGTTTGTTTGCGAGGGAGCGGTGAAAAGGTAAATAGGATTGTTCTAGGCCCTCTATTTATAGCCTAGACTTCACATTTTTACCGTTAGTCCATGCCGTTTCGCATTCCGGCCGTTACTTTTTCTCCGAAATTAACGCATTCTACAGTTTCTGTTAGAAGAAGGAAACTAACGGCTATTTATTCTAAGTCTAAAAAGCTTTTGGATTCCTTGAGTCGGTTCTAAGATAGTTCGAAAGTAATTATCTTAAAACTGATTCAGAGTTTATGTCTTCGTATATTTCGGAGATGAATTAAAATCTAATAACCCCTATGCTTGGTTATTTTTTCCTTCCGTATACTGCTCTCCTAACATTACAGGTTAAACAGAGAAGAGTATTCGAGGGGCTACTGTTGGGGGGAAAATATCTCATCTTCGGGGTTATTGCCGTAACAGCAGAAAAGCTGATAATGGATTCGAAGGTTTCCAGACGTCCATCTTCGAAGATTCCCTGAGTCAAGCTCGAAGTACGAAGATAGGCATTGGTTCGGAGTACATCTTCGAACTAAGGCTTTTTGAGATCTTTATTGCCAGCTAAGATGGAAGATTTATCTTTTATATTATTAGATTAGTCTTTTACCATTTTAGCCCTAGCAAGGATACCGAATAGTTTCCACTATGTCAGTTGTAATAGAGGGGTAAATAGGTCTTTTCCTTAATATTTGGGCCTATAAATACCCCCTATTTCACCCTGTAATAGGGACCGAATACAAGTTATTCAATACACACTTTCGAACCATTCTAAGTTATTATCCTTTCGGAGGCTTAGAACAGTTCACTTCGCAAACACTCCGTTTGTTAGTTTCTAATCTACAGAAACCTGTTAGCGTAATCTTTTACGCCAACACTAGGATGGGAAGACAAAGCCATCGTCCTCCAACACCCCTCCAAGTCATTGCTCTGGTATGGCCAATGGCACAGTGGGGAATGGATCTCATCAGCCCCTTCATAATGGCGAAGGGTATCTTTAAGTTCGTGGTGGTAACAATCGAATACTTTCTAAACGGGTCGAAGCTGAACCCTTAACTGCTATCACTTTGAAAAAATGTGTAGAAATTCTTTTGGCAAAATATTATTTGCATGTTCGGAGTGCCTAGAGAGTTGACAATTGATAATGGCACCCAATTTGATGCCAAACCTTTTAGATAATTCTGCGGAGAGCTAGGCATTAAAATGTGCTTTGCAGCTGTCCATCATCCCTAATCCAACGGAGCCGTGGAGAAGGCCAATGGAAATATTATGTCCGGCTTAAATCAAAGGATTGTAGGGATGGCAAAGGGGTTGTGGACCGAAGAGCTCCCTAAGATTTTATGGTCCATTCAGACCACTCAAGCTAGGTCTACAGGTTTTACCCCATTTAGGTTGTTGTTCGTAGATGAAGTCATGGCTCCAACGGAGCTGAAAGGTGGATCCCTTCGCACAACGGAACCAGAAGTTAAAGATGAAAGAAACACTTCGCTTGACGTGTCCGAAGAAACAAGGCTTCGAGCTGTCGCTAATTTGAAAAAGTACCAAGATCAGACGAAGGCATGGTATGACCCAAAGGTAAAAGTTAATGAACTTAGGTCGGGTCATTTGGTACTGTGAAGTGTAACTGCTCTGGGGAAATTAGGAAACAAATGGGAAGGACCATATATTATCCTAGTTTAGGGCGCCCCGGATCTTATAAATTAGCATATTTAGAAGGGGAAGAATTAAAGCATGCATGGCATGCAGAGCACCTTAAACATTATTATTCTTAGGGGCTCCTTGTAAAGAATTGTAAAGTACCTTTCTAAATGAATAAAAGCTTATGGTTCGAATTATGCTTACCCCCAATATTCCCTACCGCTGGTGGACGCATCAGGAGAATGGAGATGCTTGTGGAGGTAAGCATCTTTCATCAGAACCCAATAAACGGCCTTCGAACCATTGTTTCGAAGCTTTCGTAAAAGAGCCGAAGGTGGCCAAAACCTACGGATTACGAGCCACCGGCTTGAAAGCATCCGTAGAAGAGTACAAGGACTATAAAATCATGGAGTTAGAACAACTAGTTCGGACCATCCATTAAAGAGCCGAAGGTGGTCAAAACCTATGGATTCCGAGCCACCAGCTTGAAAGCATCCGTAGAAGAGTCCAAGGACTATAAAATCATGGAGCTTGAACAACTAATTCGGAGCATCCGTTAAAGAGCCGAAGGTGGACAAAACCTACAGATTCTGAGCCATCGGCTTGATAGCATCCGTAGAGGAGTCTAAGGACTATAAACAAACAGATTCCGATCCTCCGGGTTCAAAGCATCTGAAAGAGTCGAAGGTGACCACATTATGAGGTTTCAAGGCCCTGGCCAAATGAACCCCATCAAGAGTCCTAAGTGACCTTTTTCGGAGCTCTAATTTATAAGTTCTAAGCTCCTTACAAAGTCCATAGTGACCATCTTTACTGGCATCAAACCATTAGTTCGATATCTCTACTAGGAAAGATATCATGATACAAACATATAGTTCGAAGAACACTACGAAAAAGTAGAATTCGTGATTATCAAGTACTATTTGTGAAGCCTCGGCTTTAATATGTTGGGCGTTGTGCGCGACCGACCCTATTGCATTGCATAAGGCCACCACCCCCCACAAAGAGGGGCACGAGAATAAAGCACAATCAAACGATGCTTCTCAAATAAATTATATTGCTTGACAAAGTCACATTACAAACATCGTAATCAATAAAAATTAGTATCTAAGCCTAAGTAGAAGAAAAGACCTCTCTAACCCCTAGAGCTACCTCTGGGACTAGCTCAGCCTTCATAGACTTGAGTTCCTAAAACCTTCCTTTTGGTTCTAGTTTGACTGCCCTTTTGCGAAGCTCTCCAGAATTTCTACTCTTCCTGAAGTTCGGCCTAAGTTAGAAGCCGTTCGGAGCTAGCCTCCGTCAGGTCTTCGACTTGATGTTCCGAATCAGACCAATCTACATACTCCAAAGATGAAGATGTTATTATTTTATCTTCTTCTTTGATATATGAGAGCACTTCGCTACAAATATCGGGTGCTATCTCTGTGTGTTCCCCCCGAGGAAAAGAAAATCATGAGCGCCTATAAGGCCTTAAGCTCTCAAGAATGGCCCATTGTTGGCAAAGCCCTTCGTCAGGTTCTAATACTTCGAGATCAAAGTCCGAAGCAGGTGGCAAAACCTAAAAACAAACATCCAATCAAAGACTTTTCATTCATTGGAACAAAAGAACATTACAAAGTTTTTTTTACATAACAAAAGCAGTTGGCGGAGGCGAAGCAGTTGGCGGAGGTGGAGCCGGAGGCCTCATCTGTGTTTTTCTCTACCGATGGGCTTTGTCGATCCATGCCTTGGCCGCAGCTTTGTTATCTACATTCCAGGTTTCTCAGAAGGCTTCCCAAGCTAAAGCGACGTCTAGCGATGGTTGCAACAAGCCTTTGTCAGCAAAGCCTATAGGCATCGAACCCTTCGCCGGAGCAATGGAGACCCCAATGGCTTCGAGGTGACGAAGGACTCTGATCCCGGATACTTGTCCAGAGATTTCTCCATAGCGAGTACAAGAGCCCTTCATCATCTTGGTTGCCGGCTGGATCATCTTGACCTTACGACCAAGAGGTTCATCCACCACAGCTGAGGAAGATGGGAAGACTATTCCAAAATATTCCAGAACACCCCGGAGGGTGTCCTTGGTCTAATCAGCCACCTCGCTGTGTTTCGCCTTGACCCTCGTCTTGTCAGTGGCGATGGTGGAAATCTCAGTTTTCTTCGTCATCAAGTAATTCTTCTGAGACAACGCTTGCTGAAGCGCTTCTCAGAGAACAAGGTCAGCCCTAGAAGTCAACTCCGCTACTCAAAGCTTGTCGATTTCAGCTCTGAGCACCACCCGCTCTGCTTGGAGCTCTTTAATTGAAGACGTCAGGCCAGCGTGAGCATGCTGCTCCATTTGAAGTGCCTTCTCCACAATGGCCTTCACCCTCTGCTCTTCGTGGAGTGTTTCCTCTAATTGTAGGGACTTATATTCGGAGCCCTTAAGATCCCTCTAGAGCGTTGTAACCTTCCTTCTAAGATGATTAAATTCGAGCTCGTTGGAAGTTGTCGCCGCTCTAGCAAGAACAAATTGCTGCAAAAATCAAAGTAAGTATGGTGTAACTACAATAAATTAAATGTACACTATGTCCCTCGCATACCTGGAGGGTAGCCCTTTTGAGGGCAATGTCTATCTCTGATCCATTGGCTTCGCTCAATGCGGAGACCAGCTCGGAGTTGCCAACCTCTTGGCTCTTTTTAGTCAAGGGCTACAGGAGAGACCAAAGCCATGTCCGTTGCTCCAAGAATGGAGCTAACAGTGGGAGCCAGGACAGGGCTCTCCGATCATCTTCGGCGGGATCCTCCTTCGATGCATCCATCGAAGGATTGTTCTTCAACCTCGATGGCGTCATCACCAAAAAAGGGAGAGGCACAGGCCAAAACTTTTCTTTACCTCTGCCCATTGCAGGAGCCGCCAGAGCCACCTCTTATGTCGGAGTGGTCCCCTCTGCAGGAGTGACCCCCTCAGCTAAACAGCTCCAACGGAAGTAGTCTCCGCTGCCAGAGCCACCTCTTCTATCGGAGCCTCGACCCCAGCTGGAGCCGAGTCCTTCGCTAAGGCTCCATCTCGAGTTGGCGAAATGTTGCTCCCCAAAGCATCTACAAACATAAGGTATTTATCAATCATCTAAAAGATATTGTCAATACAATGAAATTATTTCAGGTATGATGAATCAAGAAGTCAAGACTGAAGGCTTACCTTCGTCTAAATTTTGAGGAAGGATTATGGGATCCCCTAGATACTCGTACATTCTAAGGTACTCCTCGATGTCTTCCCTCGAAGTTTGGGCTGGAGTGGCAGACGTAGAGGTCCTACCTCAGTCACCACCACTCCGGTCACGGGTGAAACAGAGCCCACTAGCTCCATTTCCTGAACCCCTACGGGCACATTTCAAAATGTCTCCTCCCCTTCAACCACCGGCACCACCTCGGTGTCGGCCCGAGGTGGATCCTTGGTTTCGGTCCGAGAATCCCCTTGCCTCCAAAATCTCCTTCTATTCAGACTCCTACGAAGAAGAGCTCCGAATATCTAACGAAGGTGGAGACACCGGAGGTGAAGGGAGCTTAGCCTTCCACGCCACCTTTTTCATCGGAGTCTTCGCGTCCTTGGAGGTCCCAGCAGTAGCTTTCCTCTTTGGAGAGGCCGGACCCACTGCGTTGAAGCTTGGAAGAGGAGGGTCTTCGATCCTGAGTGCACTCCACACTCGGTTGGATCGTTCCCAGCTCCCAACTAGCTCCACCCTCCATTGCTACTCCACTGCGGTAGGGGCCCCGAGCACCCTCTCTGATGCCCGAGCTATTTGCTCTGGAGCCAGCGCCAATGGAGCTGATGAAACAAGGTAACAATCTATTAAGAAAAATTATAGATATTCTGTAAAATTAATATAAGTGCAGGACATATCGAAGTGTTACCTAGAGAGTTCGAAGTGATCTCTCGAAGCCCCCCTTACGAAGTGTTGTTGAAAATAATGGGCCAATTGGCCCCGAGCGGAAGTATCCGGAGGGCGATGAATTTCTCCGCCAAGTCTCGCATGCTCATGCGCTTGGCCACTGAAGACAACAACCCAAGTCACGTTGAAAGCATACTTGAGTCCGAAGTCACCTTCGTCTCCCTCCTATACCATATCTCTTGTAGGGGACCCGCGAGGCCGGAGTCTTCACCAACCTCGGCATAAAACCACCGGAGTATCCAATCAGAGTACCATTGGTCGTTGATCGCCTTCGCTGGGAAATTCTTCAAGTGCCCCTTCTGGAGGATGAAGTTGACACTCCCGAAGGCTACCAGTGGCTTGGAGTCTCCAGGTCCGTCGTGCGGCTTGGGTTGGTACGAAGCTTCGTTGGTCTCCACGAACACTTCGGACCTTCCTTCACACCCTTTGGCTCAGAGGGCCCACTCGAAGACTGCCATCCTAGCTATGGCATTCGGAGACAAATGCAGCAAGGTGACATGGAACACCTGCAATACTTTTGTTATGAAGATTATTGAAGGGAGTCTGAGTCCGGCTTCAAAGAAGGCTTTGAAGACAATGACTTATCCGCTCCTCGGTGCTTGTATCACTTCTTCCCCAAGGATTCGAGTCCTCATCCCCGAACCTAGTCTTCTTCTCACTGCCTCCTCGACGGACTCCACCATGGAAGTCGATCGCCCGAGGATGAAGGTCTGCTTCAGTGCCTTTTTCGATGGTGGGCAGAGTTCTTGTGGATCCTTGGGCCAAGAGCCTCCTGGAGCTCCTCCCATTGCTACCGCTGCAGATGCAACCCATGCTTGCCACTGGGCCAAGGTCGCCTCTGCCGGTGGCACTCTAGCACTTGTTCTCACCATCGGTGGAGCACTCGAGAGTTTTAGAGAGTAAAGGCGAAAGAGGAAAGCGTGGAAATGTCAAAGCACAAAAGCTCTATAAAAACTTTTCACCGCTAATCACCTTCCTCTTTTATCACTGCTTCGTCCTCGTTCAGCATGATTCATGCATGTTTCCACATTTGCAGATTCAACCTGCGTCAATGACAGGTGGGGCCAAAGGGTGAAAGAATGTGAACCAGTGGTAAACTTTTATGGTTGTTGCTTTCTCGAAAGGCCTAACGGCTATTTGAGGGATAACAGTACAAAAGTAACAGCTCTTTGTGGTTTACTTCCGTTATAATGGTTCAATTTCCTTCGGAGTAATCATAAAGAGGTCCAAGTTCGAAGCCTGGATTTGATGCATATCCAACGCTAAGGATGCTTCAAACAGTTATAATACCTTGCATTCTTTTTAAGTTCCTGAGCATGAAAATATTTCTTGCGTATACTGCTCTCCTTGCTATATAGGCTATCCGAAGAAGCGTATTCGAGGGGATACTATTGGGGGAAAATACTTCATCCCCAGGATCCTCCTAGATTCCACACAAATACATTATATAACGAAGATAAAGGCAAGTCTTAGTTTCAGAGCCCAAGACTCCCTCTGAACTAAAGGGCTCGAAGCCGAAGGTTCCATCCAGGCTCTGATCCGAAGAGACCCTCTTAAGAGCTTCCTCACCGGAGTGGAAAACAACCAGAAGGATGAGACATCTACTTTATCAACATCCTTGGAGCATGTTCTACCATATTAACCATATACGGGATACCGAAATAGTATCCACTCTTGTTTGCTGGGTGTAGAATTGATAGGAAAAGTACATCTGGTACTTGTCATTTTCTGGGTACCTCTCTTGTTTGCTAGTCTTCCCGCAAACAGTCTAGCGTTGCACAATCTATGGCTAAGGTCGAATATGTTGCTGCAACTAGCTGTTGCTCTCAGATTTTCTGGATGGTTTCCACTTTGCAGGATTTTGGGTTAGAATATATGAGTGTTCCATTATTTTGTGATAACACTAGCGCTATTTGCATCGCAAACAACCCAGTTCAGCATTCCAGAACCAAATACATTGATGTGAGATATCATTTTCTTAGAGATCACAATGAGAAGGGTGATATTGAGCTTCAATATGTTGATACCCATAACCAGCTTTTCGACATTTTTTACCAAACCCCTTGATGCGTCTCGATTTGCTTATTTGTGTGGGGAACTTGGTATTTGTCATTGCTGGGGGGAAATACTTCATTCTCAGGATCCTCCCAGATTCCAAGCAAATACATTATACAACGAAGATAAAGGCAAGTCTTAGTTTCGGAGCCCAAGACTCCCTACAAACTAAAGGGCTCGAAGAAGAAGGTTCCATCCAGGCTCCGATCCGATGAGACCCTCCGAAGAGCTTCCCCGCCAGAGTGGAAAACAACTAGAAGGATGGAACATATACTTTATCAATATCCTTTGAGCATGTTCTACCATATTAACTGTAACGCCCTAGATTTAACAAAATCAGGACTTTACTGAATTTCCTTAAGAAAATCAATAATACAAAATGTTCATCACATGACATCGTCTTACGACATACAAAATATAGCTCACATGCTATTTTATTACACTGAATAAATAAAATAAAATCCTAGCGATGAACATCTTGCTTCACGACTCACTTCCTTGACTGGGACAACTACTCCAGGCCTTCGTCTTCATAGGACTTAGCATCTAAAATATTTAGTCAATGGGGGTAAGTGCAATCGTACTCAGCAAGCCACCAAAATGCAATTATAATGCAAGGTAATAACAAAGGAATGTAGTGGCTCATGTTTGCGGAAAAGTACGTTTGTAAAGCAGTTAATGTGATCAGGTTATTAGTACAGAAATTAAATCATGAGTAAATGCATCATCTTCTACCTCGAGGGGTACAGTCAGCCCACCCTCGCTCAACAGTCCTTACATGCCATTCCATCATGCAATCATTCATGTAAAAGTAAACTAACTGCGGTGAACATTGCCCAACTCGCCCTGGACCGTGGGCACGGCTTTTCGAAAAGATTATACTCTAATCAGAGGTGTACTACTGTACCCAAAAGGCACGCACTCATCCCCACACATCAAAGTGTAACGAGATAACCCATACCACAGGAACTCGTGCCAAAACCTTTAGCATGGAACACACCAACTCAATAACACCCTCTTATAGGTTTCATACGGCACCCCAAAGCGTTGGGCCAATGACGTACCCCCCTTGAGCATCGTCGGTACAAGCCACCTACAAGTGTCACTTGCCCCCTCCACTATGGTTAGTACGGAACTGCTTTGCAACAGATCTAGTAGACCGGTCCTTATAGTGCCTCGGGTGCTACCGAGCAATGACCTAGCTTGCACCCAGAACCCACCATGCTTACATACTTAACCAAAACTCCATAACAAACAGAATTCTAGGGATGAGAGAAATATCGGGGAAACATATAGTAGAACCCAAATATCTATGACTCTTTCTTTTATCCTATAGCAGTTGTGTCGATACATTGGACACTATCTATTATTTATAAAAATAAGGTGACAAGGAGTTTGGGCTCAGCAGCATGGCTTGGGTTTGCACATCAGGGTCGGGGATCTAATAATTATAGTGTACGACTTTTATTTGGACTAATGCATTTATATCTTATGAGTTATAGTGATATTTAAATAAAACATGGGCTCAATTATGATCAAAATGGGGGTTGTGACTTGCCTTGATCAGAAAAACTCCAGCTCTTCAACGGCGTCGTAATCTTCTCGGCACACAAAACAAGAACAATAAACAATTAAAAAGATAAAATAAGCAGTACAAACATTTCAATTAAATTAGTTCAAGTTGTAGAGAATTAAAAGAGGGAATTTCTAGAATTTGAATGGATTGATTTGGAGTTCAAACGGAAAGGATATGAATTTTAGAAGTTCATACTCACTCATATGAAATGATAGAACCCTAAAAAGAAAGGAAATAATTGTGAGATTATTCCTTCGGATTAAATGAGGCGGTCGATACGAGATCAACATGCTGACTTAGATATGGTGAAATATAAAGATTAAACTTGAGTTGAGACAAGGGTAGATCGATGGGTTATGATTTGACTGAGAACAAGGATGCGTTGAATTGAATGTGTTGATTGATTAGAAACAAAAATGTACAAATGGATTTAATTGAATGATTTGAATTGGTTGTGACCATTGGACAACCTAGTTCATTCGATTTAGGATAAAGAGACGATCGACTAAAGGTGCGCATAAAGGCTTAATTGATCGACCCTTAGCAACCATGTCGATGTGTTTAGATTAAATCGACGAGACTCGATGATGGATGGTAACAAACGACTACGAACAATCGATGACCGGTGACGACCATCGATGAACGTCGCAAGTCCAATGTCATGTCTAGGCATTACGGCCAGACATACAGTAGACGGCACCGGGCGCACGATGTGCGTCACGCAGCAGCACGCGCGTCGCACACGGCTAGCGCACAGGAGGAAATTAGGGCATGTGCTTGAGATGGAAACTAGATAGCTTGTTGTTTTAATCCCTTCCTAATTTGCAGATAGCTTGCTGTTTTAATCCCTTCCTTATTAGCTGTGCTTTTCTTTAGTTAGTTCCTAAATAAGTGGGCTAATATCCACGTAATCAGGGATAGCCTTCTATCAATAGTCCTTTCCTAGTTAGCAGCTCTTTCCTTGCATTAGGGGGGTTGTTGGCTATTTAAGCATGTAAGCATTCCTGGAAGAGCTAGGCAATAAGAATATCTTCTATCTCCTACTCTCTCTAAAGCCTGCGGTTCAAGGGTTTAACCTCACCGAAGAAGACGGATAGCAGCTATGAGCTACGTAGCTGAGGTCCGGCCAGTCAGGGGTTTAACGCCCTTGACAACTTGGTATCACGATCCCGGCGATCCTCGCCTTCTTTTTCCTGCCTCTACAGTACCGGCCACTGACCCTTCTTCACCAAGCATCACCACGCCCTGCGTCACTCCGGCGATGGGTGATGACCTCTGCGCCACCATCGAGAACCCCGCCAAGGCCATCTAGGCGCTCCAAGCCACCACCGAGGCCAGTTCCAGGGCAATCGAAGCCTTATCCACTGACTAGTCATCCCCCACCGGCCATGGCCAATATACTGGTGAGCACCACAACGACCGTTCACCGATGTTCCAAAAGATGGACTTCCCACGCTATGATGGCAAGTCTGACCCGCTCATCTTAATCAACCGTTGCGAGTCCTACTTCCTTCAACATCGAACCATGGCGGAAGAAAAGGTATGGATGGCCTCCTACAACCTCGAGGATGTGGCCCAACTATGGTACATCCAGTTGCAGGAGGACGAGGGAACGCCGCGCTAGAACCACTTCAAGGATCTCCTCAACTTGCGGTTCAGGCTGCCCCTCCGGTCGGCGCCGCTGTTTGAGCTCACCGAGTGCCAGTGCACAGGGTCCATGGAAGAGTACTCAAACCGCTTCTAGGCTCTTCTTCCTCACGCAGGTCGCCTTGAGGAGACCAAGTGCGTCCATCTGTACACAGGCGGGCTGCTTCCGCCATTGACCCACGTGGTCTGCATCCACAACCCGGAAATGCTCGCGGCCGCAATGAGCCTTGCCTGCCTGGTCGAGATGATGGAGATCGACCGGCCGGCCCTGACTCCAATGCGGCCAACCTCACGAGGTCTTCTCCCTCCTCCGGCGCCATGGCCAGCGAACACCGCGCCTCCACAACAGCTCGCGCTCCCGGCACCCCTAGTGGGCGTTCCCCGGCCCACGGCTTGGGAAACCAGAAAAGGCTAACTCTAGAGGAATAGATGGAGCGGCGGCATCTAGGGCTCTGTTTTAACTGTAACAAAAAATACACTTGTGTCCACAACAGATTCTGCAGGCGCATCTTCTTCATCAACGGAGTAGAGATCGATGACACCGAAGACACCACCGCTGGGGCTGACACCGAGGCACCATGCTTCTCGCTGCAGGCCTTGGCCGGGGTGCCCACGGCGGGTACCGTGCAGATTGCGGTAATGCTTGGGGCCACGTCCCTCATCGCGCTACTTGATTTGGGCAGCACACACAACTTCATCTCGGAGGAGGCGGCACGGCGCACCGGCTTACCACTACGACGCTAACCCCGTCTTATGGCCATGGTTGCCAATGGCGAACGGATCACCTGCGAGGGCATCATCCGTGACGCGCCCCTCCTTATCGCTGGTGACCTATTCCTAGCGGAGATCTTCGTCATGCCGCTTGCAAGATATGACATCGTCCTTGGCACCAAGTGGCTCGGCGCAAGGGGGCCCATCGTCTGGGACCTCTCTCACCGGTGCATGTCCTTCAAGCACGGAGGCCGCACCATCTGCTGGCAAGGTGTGCCATCACCGACCGCACCGCGTCTTCATACAACCATCGCAGAAGCTGCGGATGTCCTCCTCGACGGGCTGCTGGGTACCTTCGCCGACGTCTTCGCGGAGCCAACAGGCCTTCCGATAGCCCGGGGCCATGACCACCGCATCATCCTCAAGCCCGACGCATCCCCGGTGGTAGTGCGCCCATACAGGTACCCGGTCGCCCACAAGAATGAACTAGAGCGGCATTGTGCCGCCATGATCGAGGAGGGCATCGTTCGCCGCAGCGACTCGACGTTCTCTTCACTAGTCCTCCTCATGAAGAAACCAGATGGGTCAAGGGGCTTCTGTGTGGATTACCACGCCTTGAATGCACTAACCATCAAGGACGCCTTCCCCATTCTGGTGGCCGACAAGCTCCACGGTGCTCGCTTCTTCAACAAGCTCGACTTATGGTCGGGGTACCATCAAGTGCAGATGCGGCCCGAAGATGTGCACAAGACCATGTTCCGCACGCATGATGGCTTGTACGAGATCCTGGTGATGGCGTTCGGCCTCTGCAACGCGCTGACCACATTCCAGGCGCTCATGAAGGATGTTCTCCGACCGTTCCTCCGGCGGTTTGTCCTCGTCTTCTTTGATGACATTTTAATCTACAACAAGACATGGGTCGACCATCTGTGACACCTTCGTGCGGTCTTCTCCGAGCTTAGGCGCCAGCAACTCTTCGTCAAGCGCTCCAAGTGTGCCTTCGGCATAGCCTCGGTCGCGTACCTCGGCCACATCATATCCAAGGTGGGCGTCGCCATGGACCCGGCCAAGGTGCGGACCATCCATGAGTGGCCGACTCCCAGCTTAGATCGGGCAGTCCGTGGTTTCCTCGGCTTGGTAGGGTACTATCGCAAGTTCATCCTGAATTACGGGACCATCGCTGCCCCCCCAACTGCCCTCCTCAAGAAAGATGGTTTCTAGTGGTTCGACGGGGCAGCAGCGGCCTTCGACGTCCTCAAGACGGTCGTCTCCTACGCTCCGACCCTCACCATGCCGGACTTCACCAAGCCATTCGTCGTCGAATGTGATGCTACATCACACGGCTTCGGTGCCGTCCTCGTCCAAGACGGCCATCCGGTGGCTTTCTTCAGCATCCCGATAGTGCCCCGTCACTGCGCCCTCACTGCCTATGAGTGCGAGCTCATCAGACTAGTGCAAGCGGTCTGGCATTGGCGGCCATACCTATGGGGGCGTCGCTTCCTTGTCAAGACTGACCACTATAGCTTGAAGTACCTACTTGATCAGCGCCTCGCGACAATCCCCCAGCATCATTGGGTGGGCAAGCTTCTGGGCTTCGACTTCACCGTGGAGTATAAGGCCGGGGTGGCGAACATCGTGGCCAACGCTCTCTCCCGCCATAACACTCTAGATGAAGGGACTGTCTTGGTCCTGTCCGGGCTGTGCTTCGACTTCATTGCACGACTTCGGCAAGCACAACTCACTGACCTGGCACTCGCCGCCATCCACACCAAGGTACGCGCGGGCTCCCGTGGGGATCCTTGGACGGTGGTCGATGGCATGGTGCAGTACGTGGGCCACCTCTACATCGCGCTGGCGTCCCCCCTCCTGCACGAGGTTCTCTGGGCTATGCTTGATGAAGGCCATGAAGGGGTACAACGCACTCTCCACCGACTCCGACGCGATTTTCATTTTCCTATCATGAAACAGGAGGTACAAGACTTTGTCCGTGGGTGCGTCATGTGCCAGTGATATAAATCGGAGCACTTGCAGCTGGCCAGTCTTCTTCTTCCTATACTGGTGCCCCAGGGAGTGTGGACGGACGTCGCCATTGACTTCATCGAGGCGCTTCCTCGTGTCTGGGGCAAGTCGGTCATCCTCACCATGATCGATCGATTCAGCAAATATGCCCACTTCATCCCGCTCGCAACCCATACTCCGCTGAGTCCGTTGCCCAAGCATTCTTCACCGACATCGTCCATCTCCACGGCGTTCCACAGTCCATCGTGTCCAACCGCAACCCGGTCTTCACGTCGACATTCTGGGGCGAGCTCATGCGCTTGGTGGGCACCAAATTACATATGAGGACTGCTTTCCACCCGCAGTCAGATTGGCAGTCCGAGGCAGCCAACAAAGTCATCATCATGTACCTTCGCTGCCTCACGGGCGATCGGCCATGCCACTGGGTGCAGTGGCTTCCATGGGTGGAGTTCGTCTTCAACACGGCATACCAGAGCTCACTTCGGGACACCCCGTTCAGGGCCGTGTAGGGGCGCGACACACCATCCATCCGGTCCTATGAGCCTGGTGACACACACGTGGCGGACATTGAAAAGACCATGGCAAAATGCCAGGAGTTCCTCGCTGACATCCGCGCTCGCTTGGAGCAAGCACAGGCATTTCAGAAGCATCACTACGACCAGGGCCATCGTGATGTGGCGTACAGGGTGGTTGACTTGGTGCTGCTCCATCTTTGTCAGTGCCCGGTGGCGTCACTGCCCCAGGCCACCTCCAGCAAGCTCAAGCTGTGCTACTTCAGGCCCTACCGCGTCAGTGAGATGATCAACGAGGTTGCTGTTCACCTAGCTCTCCCACCTCAGGCTCGCCTACACGACATGTTCCACATGGGTCTCTTGAAGAAATTCCACGGCGCACCACCGGAGGCGCCTCAACCACTTCCATTGGTCCTTCACTGCGCCATTGCTCTAGAACCTGACCGCGCTGTACGTCGGCGCATCATTTAGGGTGTTCAGCATGTCCTGGTCCAATGGAGGGGGTAGTCTGCAGCATCAGCCACCTAGGAAGATGTTGACACGTACAAAGCTCGGTACCCATCCTTTTAGCTTGAGGACGAGCTGCCTCTCGAGGAGGGGAGAGATGTCATGTCCAGGCGTTACGGCCAGACATACACTAGACGGCACCGGACGCACGATGTGTGTCGCGCAGCAGCACGTGCGTCGCACACGGCTAGCGCACACGAGGAAATCAGGGCAAGTGCTTGAGATGGAAACTAGATAGCTTGCTGTTTTAATCCCTTCCTAATTAGTAGATAGCTTGTTGTTTTAATCCCTTACTAATTAGTTGTGCTTTCCTTTAGTTAGTTCCTAAATAAGTGGGCTGATAGCCACATAATCAGGGATAGCCTTCTATCTATAGTCCTTTCCCAGTTAGCAGCTCTTTCCTTGCATTAGGGGGGTTGTTGGCTATTTAAGCATGTAAGCAGTCCTGGATGATCTAGGCAATATGAGTATCTTCTATCTCCTACTCTCTCTAAAGCCTGTAGTTGAGGGGTTTAACCTCACCGGAGAAGACAGACAGCGGCTACGAGCTACGTAGCCGAGGTTCGACCAGTTAGGGGTTTAACGCCCTTAACATCCGATCACCGAGCATCAATCAAGTCATAATCGATGGATTAGATTAAAATAAAAGAGGGCAAGGTGGCATTCAACCATGATGATTAGCGATGAATGATGATGGATATTAACTCCGTTATGAGAAATGGAATGACGATAAACTACACCTCATGACAAATATGACCTCTAGGACGGAACACATGGGAACGAAGTAGAACACCGGATGCTTTAGACATAAAGAGAACTATTTTCAAGGTTAATTGGACGTGGAACATCAGTACGATACAAATAAAATTAAAATTGATGGATGATAAATCAATGAAAATAGCTCAACATGAAATTAGATCATGAATAACGATGAAATAAATTAGATCAGAATGGAACCACTAGGTTAAATAAATTGGAATGGTGTCGCCGGATTTATAGATTGGAATGAAATCAATTAACACAAATACATGGGTATGATAAATCAATATAATAATTATTCAATTGATGATGATTGATCTAATCTTGATGATGTAACAAATGGATTTAAATAAATGGACATAACAATACGATGATCAACGTACTGGAATAAAATGATATAGCAGATTAATTGAACGACGATGGATGGCCGAGATTTAATGAAAAATCCTATGGCTAAGATTAAAATAGATCAAAGTGGGATCATCGGGTTTTGATAATGACATTTTAGGATCAATATTAATTAATGGTTGAAACATATCAATAAACAACCTAAAATGGATTAGATTAAACGAATGACATCAGGACATGTTAATGAACTATTTAGAGTGAACGCCAACTAACGCAACCAGGATAAATCAATGATTAATGAAATGTAGACAAGAAAGAGATGATTATTACCGTATGAAATCAGAACGGAGGCAACATGGATGGTAGAGGAGGAGATGGGCTTGCCCAGAACAGCGAGGTAGTAGTGGTGTGGTGGTTCGTCGAGGGGGAGGCATGGTGGCAGCTCACCGGAGTAGTGGCACAGCGAGGCGGCGACAACACTCAGCGGATGCAACAAGGAAGAGGAGAGGGGTTGCGATGGAGGAAGTGGGAGAGGTGTGTGCTTGTGGAGGAGAAGAGAGAAGAGGGCATGGCTTTTATAGGGGGAGGAGGCGCCTGAATAAATGGAAGTCGCAGACATGAGATGGAAGGACATGTGTAGAAGGAAAGAGATGAGGAATAAAGGAAAGAGGAAGAAAGGAGGAGGAGGGTTCGGCCAGGAAAGAAAGGAAACAGGAAAGAAAGGAACGGGAGAGAGAAGGGAAGAGAAAAGAAAGGAAGAAAGAGAAGGGAAAAACAGGAAAGAAAAAAGAGAAGAGGGAAGGAGATAAAGAAAGAGAAGAGGAAGTTGTGCGTGCGCATGCACTCAACCAGGAAAAAAGAAAGGCAGATGGAAGAAAAGAGAAAGAAGGGGAAAGGGATAAGGAGGAAAGAGAAAAAGGGAAAAAAGGCAAGAAAAGAAAAGGAAAGGAAAGGAAAGGAAAGGAGGAAAATATATGAAAATATATTTTTTTTGAAAATTCAAATTTGGATTTTTAAGAAAAAGTGAAATTTTTTTGGAAAGTTTGAAATTTAAAATAAATTTCGAAATCTTGGATTTTAAAGAAACAACGTGCAGATATTTTAACGAATAAATGGGGGTTTGGAAAATCAATAAATTTTGTATTCGCGTCAAAATTAGAAATTTCCAACATGAACATAAAACCAATGTTTTTAATTCATTTTTGGGAATATAAAAATAATGTTTAAAGTGATTTTTAATGGAATTTAGACACGCAGTTAAAAAGGGATTTTAATTTCGCGAACGAAAATAGAATGTTGATTCCTCCAGATTTTTGAGAGGGAAAAGATATATAGTCAGAAATGATGATTCAAATTATGTTAGAAAGAGAGTGATTTGATTTTTTATTAAAGTTATTCATTTTAATATTATGGATTATTATTCTAGTTACAAAAATCCTTAATAAAAATCTAAATGTATTGGGTTAATTTTTTCTGTGTCATTACAATTTTTACGGTTTGCTAATATGCCATCGGTGTGTCAATGACAAATGGGGGCCACCACAGTCAATTACAGTGGCATGTAAGCAATTCTTAAAAATTATAATGGCGTGTGAGTAATTTTCCCCGGGAAAATTACTCAAATGCCATTATAATTTTCAGAAATTGCCAATATGCCACTGTCAGTGACTGTGGCGGCTCCCATCTGTCAGTGACACACCGATGGCATATTGGCAAACCGTGAAAATTGTAATGGCACGGAAAAAATTAACCCATTAAAAATTTATTTGATGTGAAAGAACTTTACTAGAAATTTCTCTAGCCAAAATTTATTTGGTTTTATATTATTTTTAATTGAAATGACTTATCATATATTTTATGCACACAACATTCTTGTTGAAATATATTTATTAATTAGTGTTACAGTTTTATGATGAAATGATATATCTTATTTAATTCCTTTGCGCCAAAATTTTTAGAAAAACTTTTGGGATGCAATTTAGAGCAAGGAGAATTTTGGGAAAATACTCCAGCTACGATTTATTTTAAAATGAAAATTTTAAGACCCATATGTCGGTTATAATTAAGGGGTAAAAATGTCTTTTCATTAGAGATTTTACCTATAAATACCACCCTTCTCGCCCTGTAAGAGGCATCGAATATTCCGATATTCAATACATAATTCGAACTATTCAGAGCTATTATCCTATTCGGAGGTTTGAGATAGTCTGCATTCACAAGCACTTTGTTTGTCACTTCTTGGTCTTATAAAACATGTTAGCATAATCCGTTGCGGCAACAGTCATCCTTATCGCATTTTGTGAGGGGGAGCATGTTTTAATTATTTTGCATTGGCTTCTTTATGATTATTTGTTGATGCATTTAGTTGCTTTTATATGCCTTTGCATAATTGTAATTAATCATGATGTGCTCAGCTCTGTTTAATATATCCACTTTCCTTATGATCATGATTTTAATTTACAAAATTTCAAACTTGATCACTGCTTAGTCTTGTGTCTAGCATGTGTTCTGCAGAATTGATTTAGCTATCCTTTATCTGCTGGCTAGCTCGAATCCTTTACTTTGGATGCAAATTGCAATTTGAAAATAATACTACTTTTTCATGGAATTATCCAACAATTGGTACTCAACATAAATCAATATCCATGATTTGTGTGCTAAAAATGGACCGAAATAGGCGACCAGAGGGGGGTGAATGGGAGCTTTTAAAATTCTGTTCTGCTGAACAGGCTTCGAACACACCCTTTGAAGTGTCTGGTTCGGAGGTATTGAACACACTCCGAACACAGGCTTCGAATGGGGTAAAAGTTTGAAGTGCAAATCACTTAACTCATACTCAGAAACCTAAAAACACAACTCTACAAAGATAGTCCAGGCTCCACACACGAGGTGCCTTCGAGCAGGCTTCACACTATTGTACTTCACACGAGCATGTTTCCCTCTGTGTGCGCCAAACAAATACTCTGTACTAGCAACTAGTACTAGGCTTCGTATTTCGGAGTGCAGAAAATAGAGACAAACTGACTACACTAAGGACTTCATCTAAGGAAAGAGAACAACCTTCGAAAGGACACTTCGCAGGGTGCTTCGCTAGTAAACAGTGAGGACTAGCCTCCGATTGACATAGAGTAAATACGCACGCATAGGAGACAAACACTTCGTTGAAATAGAGCAAAAACTCTGGTTGGCATAGAACGAAATGGAAAGTAGAAAACTTAACTCATGCAGTGCAAAAACATAGATACAAGTTCAAGCAATACATGAAAAAAACAATGAAAATTTCATTGCATGAACAGGGAACACAAACTCACAAATGCAGAGACCTTTTCATGGCCGCTGGCTAGAGCTACAGGAAAATAGAAGGTTCAAAAAATGGAGTGCGATGTGTTACCCTAGCACCTAGCCTACCTCTCCTTTTATAGGCACTACTCTGACTTGCGAATAGACTACAATACCGCTAGGGTTTACAACATTTTTGTCTCAACCAGACATGGGGGTACAGATGGTAGTCTACTTTAATAGAGGCTTATTTTTTCAGCTTCGCAGAGGAGATAGCATCGGCTTTTGCAGAGCAGACATGATCAGCTTTTGCAAAGCGGAATCTTTTGGAGCCCCCTTCACACATGAAGTGTGCAGAGGCTTCGGTGACACGCTTCGAACCCGAAGGCCTTCGCTTCACTGAAGACAGTCTTCAATACATTGATGGTTTTGAGCCGAAGCCGTCAAAGCCTTTGAGTCTTCGCACCATCACCTCCAGAGTGGACCACAACGGCTTCGCAACTACTTCCAGCTCGAACTCCATTAGCCCGTGTACTGAAGTCATGCATGGCCGAAGTACCTCAAGTCAGCCACACTCTGAATCCCTATCTTCGGATTACCTTCACCACCTTCCGAAGTCCCTCTACCCAAGGCCTCCGCATGAAGCACTTACATAAGCACTCCTTCGCAGTGTCTTCGCCCAGAGCACACTCACGAAGGGCCATACCCGGACCATGCCTTCGATGCACGTTGACTACTGAGACTTTTGTCAGGTGACCTTCCAAGTCTCTCCAACCGGAGCACACTTGGGAGCCTTGCCTCATTCCTAAGTACTTCGTCCACCATCCTTCGAAGTCAGTCCTTCGGAGTCACCCTTTGAAGTGCCTCGCCTTCGAGGACTTTGCCTCGGGGTACCTTCAGCCGGATCCACCCTCCTCACTTTCTGCCTTTGCTTGGCGCACCTTGACTTGAGGTCCGACCTCGACCCCACGCAGCCTTCGTGACCGAGCTCCCCACTCGTCTAGCATCAAGCCTCCCACTTGACCTAGATTCACCTACCGCGAACCGTTTGTCGCCTCCGAAGTCACCTGCACACCACTAATAGACAGACAAGTGTTTCTAGTACCCATGAGACCTCTCTGGTAAACAAACTTCGGTATACACTTCGTTGTACCGCCCAAAGTACTGAACCCTGTGGCACAAACTTCCCATTGTATTCTTTCAGACCCCTCTGACAGACATACTCTATTGCAACAACTGCAGCCAGCAAACACCTAACCGTTCGGTAAACACCTCCGAACCCCCTTCAGAGGTGTAGCGCCCAGATTTAATAAATTCGGACCTTTATTGAATTTCCATAGAAAATCAATAAATCAAGACGTTCATCACACGACCGAGTACAATACGACAAGCATTCATGGTTCGTATACCATATTAGTACAAAAGTGATAAAGTGAAGAGAAACTAGTAAAATAAGGGTCCTAGATGAACGCCTCCTTCCAGTCTCACCTTGACGGGGGTGAGTACAATTGTACTTAGCAAGCCATCGAATGCAAATATAATGCAGAGTAATAACAAGGAAGGTAGTGGCTAATTTGGGTCAGTATTGGTGCTGACACCAGCCGTGTCTTGAGGGTCCGAAAAATTTCCTCGCATTCGGGAGTCCATTCAAACTTCTCTCCCTTCTGCAACAACTTGGTCATAGGCTTGGCCATCTTGGAGAAATTATCGATAAATCGTCGATAGTATCCTGCTAAACTAAGAAAGCTCCGTATCTCAGATACGTTGGTGGGTGACAGCCAATCTGTAACTGCTCCCACAGTGGCAGGGTCTACCGCGATACCTTGTGCAGAGATGATGTGTCCTAGGAACTTCACTTCTGCTGTCCAAAATTTACACTTGTTGTACTTGGCATACAACTGATGTTCCCTTAGTTTTCCTAGGGTCAACCCGATGTGGCTTTCATGCTCCTCTTTGTCCTTGGAATAGATGAGAATATCATCTATAAACACCACGATAAACTTGTCCAAATATTCATCATATTCATGAAAAAGGCCAGGGCGTTGGTCAAACCAAAGGACATGATGGTGCACTCATAAAGTCCATAGCGAGAGGTGAATGTCGTCTTGGGTATGTCTTCCTCTCGAATCCTCAGCTGATGATAACCGGACCGTAGGTCAATCTTGGAGAACACAGTGGCTCCTTTCATCTGATCAAATAGATCATCGATCCTGGGTAGTGGATACTTGTTCTTGATGGTTACCTCATTCAGGGCTCGATAATCTACACACATACGCTTAGCCTTGTCTTCCTTCTTCTCAATGAAGATAAAGGGGGCTCCCCATGGGGATGTTCTGGGTCTGATATATCACTTCTTCTAAAGATCCTCAAGTTGCTGCTTCATTTCTGCTAGCTTATTGGCGGCCATCCGATATGGTCGCTTGTAGATGGGAGTGGTTCTAGGTACTAGATAACTCCTAAACTAGATGTCCCTCTTGGGTGGCATCCCTGGTAAATCCTCTGGGAATACATCGGAGTACTCGCAGACTACCGGTATTTCTTCTAAGGTAATCTGGTGTAGACGAGGTCTACCGGACTTCTGACTCGGCATCTGAAAGGTGACGACAGTCCCTTCTTCACTTGTCACGGTCACTTGCCTTCGGGCACATCTTGTCACTCCTTGATGTTTGTTGAGCCAGTCCATTCCTAGAATCAGATCCAAACCTTGGCATTCTATTAGAATGGGATCGACCCAGAATATTGTACCTTGGATATCTACCCATACCCTTGGACTATAAGAGTGGGCATGGGTTTGTTTGCCTGGGGTGGCTATCAGTACTGGTCTTGCTAATTCGCATTTGTTCGGGTTATATTTTTCCACAAAAGTTGTTGAAATGAAAGAATGTGTAGCTCCAGTGTCAAATAAGACCACTACAGGTGCTGAATGTACGGTGAACGTACCCATGATGATCTCCGGTGCAGCCTGGGCTTCTTCGGCGGAGACATGGTTGATGCGGGCGTGGATGACAGGATTGGCTGCGACTCCTTGCGGATGCTTGGGGTGGGGGCACTGGTGGAAGTAATGCCCTTCTTGTCGGCAGTTGAAAGAGATCACGGGCTTGTCGTGCTTGTCCCGCAGGACCTCTGCTTTCTTGGCAGGGGCGGGTGGAGCAGCTGGTGCGGTGGGAGCGGGGCGAGGGTGTCCTGCTCCCTGGTTGTTGGCGGGTGGAGCGGGCCAGTAGACAGGGCGCAGGTGATCCTGGGGCGCTAGTGAGAGAGGTGCAAAACATGGCCTCTGCGCCATTCCTTGGTTTTGGCGGAAGGCGATCATTCTCTTCTTCTTTAGGTCGACCTTGTTCTGCTCGGTCTCCTGAATGATAGCCTTGTTGACCAACTTTTAAAAGTTGGCGTAGTCTCCGGAGACCAACAGAAGGGAAAGCTCGTCCTTCAGCCCTCGGAGAAACTTAGACTGCTGGGCCGTATCCGTACGGACTTCCTCCAGCGCATACCAGGCCAGCCGGTTAAACTCGTGCAAATACACAGTCACGGACCTACTTCCTTGTTGCAGGTCCCTAAATTCTTACTGCTTTTGGGCAATTATGCCGTCGGGGACGTGGGCAGCGTGGAAAGCGGCGGAGAACTCCGCCCAAGTATGGACGTGTCCCTCCGGTAGAGTCTCACGCAGGTTATCCCACCATTCAGTGGCGGGTCCCTGGAATTGATGGGCAGCGAAGGATACCCTCTCCTGTTCAGTGCAGGTCAGGAGATCCAACTTCTTTCCAATCGTCCTTAACCAGTCACCAGCCTCCATGGGGTTGGTGGTGCTGGAGAAAGTGGGAGGGCAGATGCGGAGGAATTCCGATAGCTGTGAAGCTGGTGCCGGAGTGGGAGTGGCGGGACGTTGGAGCTCAGGCTGCTGCTGGTGCAAACGAAAGAGTTGAGCTTGTTGCTCCTGCATCTAATTCTGTTGTTGTTGCATCTGATTTAGCAGTGTGGCTATCAACTGGTTTTGATTGGCCATCATTTCGGCCAGAGCTGGGTGATTGGCGACTGGGGCCTGCCTTTGCCCCGTCGCTCCCCATTGGGGTAGATTTCCGTTGTCTCCCCCGTTTTGAGGGGCATCGGATCCTTGAGTGTTTGTCTTCCTGAAGTGGGGTTTCCCAAAGCAGACATACATTTAGAGGAAATGTGACTAAATTTTATTTCAAAAAGTTTTGAACTTAGGCTATTACATACTGATTCTTTATTTAGTCTTCACCCATGCCTTATATTTGACATGAGTGGCAATACAATCAAAACACCGGAAATGAAACAAACAACCGTAAAACTACGTCTAAGGCAGCTCGGGGGACGACTCGATCACTGGCTCGGCGGAGAGGGTCGGTGTAGGGGTGGTGGAGCTAGAGGGCCTGGCGGGAGGGGCACTGTAGGAGATCCTCTTGGGCCTAACTGTGGGGATCCGGAGTGACTTCCGCTTGCGAGGCGGAAGGGGAGCGACCTCCTCTAGGTCCTTCTGCAACTCTTGAATCTGGTGCCGTAGTTGTGTGGTGTCGGCGATACTCTAGCATAGGAGCTCATTCTGACGCCTCAACTCCTCCACCTCAGCGGTCAAGTGATGGTTCTACTGAACTTGGCGATGGAGATCGGCGTTCTGGTGGTTCATATTCTCTGATGAATGGCGGTAGAAGTCGATGGTGTCGTGCTGACTATCTACGTCGAGGATGGCCTCAGTGTGAAGATTGTCCATGGCCTCCAACAATCTCATGGTGCGGGCGATGGCGGAGTTGCGCTGGGTGAGAGAGCTGATGTAGATGCTGCGGTGACTCCCAGGGGTACACATGGGCATGAAATGGTAGACGGTGTCGCGGAGCTGACCGTCGTAGACCAACCTGAGCTTGGCGAGGGCCTGGAGAGCAGTGCGCTAGCTGGCTACCACAAAGGAAGGTCCTCCTACTCCATGGGTGTAGAATGCGGGCTGTGTGGGGGAGGGGTGGATGACGACCGTGACCTCGCAATAGCTCTCATTCGCATCGGGAAAGATCCCATGGAACGGGGGCTCATGCACAATCCCGAGGAAGTCGACAAGCATGCGAAGCTCGCGGATGAATCCAGCCTCATCGTGGAGAGTCCCGCTCATGGTATGGACCAACATCTACAAAAGAGAGAAACTTTTTGTAAAACTCCAGAAGACGAGATAGTAAGTAGTTTTTGTAAGAATATATGGTTTATACAAGTCCTAGGGTCACGTCTGTTTGGCTTCCTACAATCAAGTCGGCTCTGATACCATCTTGTAATGCCCAGATTTAATAAATCTGGACCTTTATTGAATTTCCATAGAAAATCAATAAATCAAGACGTTCATCACACCACCGCGTACAATACGACAAGCATTCATGGTTCGTAGACCATATTAGTACAAAAGTGATAAATTGAAGAGAAACTAATAAAATAAGGGCCCTAGATGAATGCCTCCTTCTAGTCTCGCCTTGACTGGGTCGCTACTCCAGACCTTCATCCTCCTCGTAGTAGATGGGCTCTGGTGGTGTAAGTCAATGGGGGTGAGTACAATCGTACTCAGCAAGCCACGGAATGCAAATATAATGCAGAGTAATAACAAGGAAGGTAGTGGCTAATTTTGCGGAAAAGCATAATTTGTAAAGCAATTAAATGTGATCAAGTTATTAATACAGAAATGTAAACATGTGTATGCATCATCTTCTAACTCGAGGGGTATAGTCAGCCCACCCTCGGTCAACAGTCCTTACATGCCATGAATAACTCAACCATTCAAACAATTGTAAACTAACTGTGAGAAGTCACACAACCCGCCCTTGACCATGGGCTCGGCTTTTCGAAAAGATTTAAACTCTTATCAGAGGTGTACCACTGTACCCACAAGACACGCACTCATCCCATACACTAAAGTGTAACAAGATGACCCATACCACGGGAACTCATGCCAAAACCTTCCATATGGAACGCCCCAACCCGACAGCACCCCCTTATGGGTTTCATATGGTGCCCTGACGCATCGAGCCAACACCATACCCCCTTGAGCCACGTCGGTACAAGTCACCCGCAGGTTGCCCCTTGCCCCCTCCACTATGGTGCATTGAGTTGGTTTGTTCCATACCTCCAGTTAGGACTTACCCATTAGACTTGTGGTTAGTACGGAAGTACTTTGCAACAGATCCTGCAGAGCGGTCCTTATAGTGCCCCGGGTGCGGCCAACCAATGCCCTAGATTGCACCCGGAACCCACCATACTTATAACATAGCCAACTCCAATAGAGTCCAGAGACGGGAATAACGGGTAAATACATATAGTAGAATCCATATATCTACGACTCATTCTTTTATCCTACAGAAGTTGTGTCGGTACATTGGACACTAGCTTAATATATTATAGTAGAGTGACAAGGAGTTAAGGCTCAATAAGCATGGCCTGGGTTTACACACAAGGACGGGGATCTAATAAATATAATGTGTAGGGCTTTGAGATCAACTAATGCAATATTATCCTACGAGTTATAGCGATAATTTATTAAAACATGGGCTCAATTATGATCAAAATGGGGGTTGTGACTTGCCTTGCTCAACAAATGGCGACGGTGGAACCTCGGGGTAATACTCCGGCTCCTCGATGATCTCGTAGTCTTCTCGATATGGAAAAATTAAATACACATTGAATAAACAATCAAAATATCACAAAATATAAGCATACAAGTTTATGATTTTAAATATGGGGAATTAAGCCTTACTATTCTGAAGTTATGTTGAAAAATATTAAAGGTTAAATTTTAGGGTTTTCCTGATTTATTTCATGAATTATCAATTTATCCCTAAGGGGTTTTTATTTATTTATCTAATAAGAATATTTGTGCTAAAGTAACATAGTGTTTTTATGGCATAAGTATGTAGAGAATAAAAATAGGATTTTAATAAAATTTGAATGGTGAAATTTGGAGTTAAAATGAGCAAGTTATGGATTTTCAAAGTTTGAAGCAATTTCTGAATTTTATTTTAAATAGAAATTGGGTTCTGGTCCACGGTGAGACAGGCCCACGGTGAACCACTGCACTGTGTGCATGGACCCGATCGCTTTGTGCCGTTCGATCAAGATCAAAGGGCCAGGCACGAGGCGGGATCGCTTAAGTGGCAACGGACGGCTGTGAGGCCTCGATACCCTTTCGGGTTTGATCGGCAGCCCAGATTAATTAATCCGTGCGCTTCGATTGCGATCATGCGGCTAGGATCAAATCCGTCACGGCATGCGCCAAGGGACCCATACCCCCTTCCTCTCTGGCTCAGGCGGGCTCGGGTGCGGTGGCGACAGCGACGACGACGGCGAGGGGGCTAGGCCCTATCTCTAGGTAAAAACGGAAAGAGGAGGGCCCAGGGGTCACGACCGCACCTGCGGTGGCGGCGATGGGCGTCCGACGGCGACCGGCGGTGAGGTTAGATGGAGAAGGCGTTTAGGGTGGTTGGCGGCGACGGCGATCCGGTGGCACTTTGGTCCAACGAAGATGAGGCCGACATCGGGTGGGCGACGACGGTTCCGAGGGTGGCGACGGAGTGGGTGGTGGAGGCCTGAGGCGGCGGTGAACGGTGGGCGGAGGTGGAGAAGGAGAGAAAACCAAAAACTGGGCGGGGCACTCTTGTTTCGCTCTGGTACGGGCTACGGCCGTGTTGGCAGAGGGCGGTGCTCAGAGGGGATTAAATAGGGGCTCGCCGGCGTTGATATGGCAAGATAAACGGAGGAAACCCGAGAGGGTTCCAAAATTACTCCAGCGAGGTTCCATTCTCTCAGTTACTAGCCATAAACGACGAAAACGCATGGGTATTTTGGGGAATGAGATTGCCGGTGGATGGTAAGGCACGACATGGGCCCAATTTGGTGCATGGCAACCTGCGGAGGCGGATTTGGCAGGAGGTCTCGCCAGTGATTGAAAGGGAGGATCCCTTTCCATCGGGGAAGAAGGACATTATAGGTGGCCCCCACCCGTCAGAGGCCGAGCGCGAAGGCAACCACACCGACAGGCGGGTCCCAACGGTTAGAGGATGAGGGCGTGGGCTGGTGCGGCTGCCAGTTGGGCCAAGGCAGGTGTGGGCGCGGAAGAGAGAGGGAGGGGACGCGCCGACAGGTCGGTCCCACCTGGCGGTGACACAGGGCTGGACTGGGCCGGGCTTGGGGAGGATTCGGGTTTAGTGGCTCATTAGGATTTTAAATGTATTTTTCAATTAAAATAATTCTAGGAATTCATTTATTTGATTAAAGGTTGAATCACTATTGATAAAAATTTGTAAAAATTCCTAAAATCATGTCTTGGCCTCTAGAATCCACCATAAATTTTCCAAGTTAAAATTTGAAGTTTTCCCCCTTATTTGGCTTTAATAGGTTTCTTTTAGTATTTTCTTTAATTAAATAAATCCTTTATATTCCAGAAAATCCATTTTCTTTATTTTATTTATTTTTATTTCTTGGGATGTCATAGGAGGGACCCCTTCGCTTAGAAGGTAACTTGTCAATCACTCATCACACACATGAAACCAAGGCATATTTCAACTTGGTTTCTCACTTGGGACAGACCAAGGCTAACCTTCTTAAGTACCCAAATTCCCCGATGAAACAAAAATGGATTGAAGGAGACTACATCGAAGATATAGGAAGAGGCCGAACAAGAAATACTCAAGGAAATATTTTTCGATCGTTCAGACGAAGCATAAATATCTACTTGCAAGACAACCGATATCGATGATATCGCCTTTAGACGGTTATGCGGAGGAATCACCCTTAGAAAAAAAACTCAAACTGATTCATATGAAATTAAAAATATATTCAAAATCTTTCATATTACAAGGCAAGCGTGCTATGCAAATCCAGGGTAACGCCCGACGGACTCCCTTCGGCTTCGCCTCCAAGTCAGCCTTCTCTAAAACACAACCGGTCAGGACCACTATCCACTTATCCACATCGAGGGAATAGGGGCACCGGTGCCCAAATTTTTAGTAGCCGATACTAGTTCGTATCATATCGGCCAGGCATTAGAGCTCACTAGGGGGCATCATGGTCGTCTTCTTGCAAGAGGCAAAGTCAATCAGATAAAACAAAAGGAATAAGTGAAAGGGTGAGTCAAATTTTTTACCTCGGGTCCCGTGTCAGCATCACTTGGGTGAAGCCGCTCCCGGTAAATCGATGAGGAGCGGTTGATGATATGTTTCTTCAGTTCGCCCCACCATCAGCTTAAAGTGGCAGAGGTCGCCCGGTAGGTCATCTAGGAAACAAGGCCTCCGGTAGGGATCCCATCGGTCATATGGGAAAGGCGGTCCCACACCAAGGCGTTCATGACTCTCCCGTGGGTTCGGATTTGATCGACAAAAAAGAGATGGGGCGGGAGCTGACCGAAGCCTAGCTTCCTTGAGAAGACCGATGGGTGGTAGAACTCATAGGAGCACTACCAAGGACGCGCATCGGTAAAGTTAACAGGGAGCAAACAAGGATAGGTTGCGGCTGAAAAGATACAAAGGGATTATTCGTCCCGGGACACATCGGGCAGAACTAGCCGATGAGGGCGTTCATACTCCAAGTAATATCTGAAGGGAAACCAGGTGGAGAACCCAAGGTAGAAGGTCTTGAAGAAAGCAGTCAAAGTCGTATGGGACAAAGGAAAAGCAGGAAAAAAATGTCACTGCCTCGCCCAAAGAAGAGAAACGGCGATAGGTAGAAACGACCAATTCTGGAAAATTGGTAGAAAAATACGTTTGAGCAAGAGGGGTCCCTCTAATAACATCGGCCATATAAACATTAAGCCAAAGCAGGAGGAACCACCAGGGGCCTTTAGGTCATCCAATGAAATTGTCGATCGATAGGTTGGCCGATACAAGGTGAAGGAGGCAATAGGTAGCTCCTAGGAGGTAACAACCAAGGGGAATCCATACGTGGGTGACAAGCTGTTTAGCTAAAAACTAAAATTGAAAGGTCAGGGCCAGAGCCGATACGCAAAAGACAAACTTATCCAGCCATAGGTTGAGGAAAGCAATGTATTCACTAGTATCTATAGGGCAAGTCTTCTTGTTGTGCCTCTTGATATATCGGCCCCATCTATCAGCTGACTTGATGCTAAGGCAGTGGGATGGTTAGAAACAAAAATAAAAGAGATTGGTCGGTGAATCAATGTCGAGATAAGTTAAAAATAAGACATCAAGCTAAGTGGGACTCATCGGCCCATGACCAAAAATAAAAGCATTCAAGGCATCAGACCAAAAGAAACAAGATGTGGCCAGCATCGGCTCATTCTGATATGGCTCAGCAAGGGAAGGCCGATGCAATGACCGATGTCAATCTCATCCCAAAAGACGTGGTAGGTGGCTGATACCCTAAGATATCAGTCACACCAGCTAGGGTGGAAGAGGGAAATGAATCAAAATCAGAGTCCTAGTCAGAAGAACGCATGGGAGAATATTTAAAAGGGATTCTACAAGTTTCAGCGTTTATTAAATCCATGGGGTTTGGATTGCTCAAAGGGCCCAAGAAGAAGAAAGATGGATGAGTAGCTATTGGGATCAGAGTTTGGTCCTACAGGTTCTACAATGAGGGAAGAGGAAAAAATATATAGTGAGAAAAAATGAAGTTGTAAAGGAGGAAGTAGCGGAGGAACCGAGAAAAACGAGGAACAACAACAATGCCAAAAACTTACCTCAGGAATCATATTGATAGTAGCCATCCTAGCATCACCGGGGTACAAAATCAGTGGAAAAGAAAAGACAGCAAGCAACAGTCTCAAACAATACTCGCAGCAAATGATAGTTAACTCAGAGATTAACAGCAAGCGTAAAAAGAAAAAGTAGAAGCACCTAGTACTTATAGAGCATGAGTGACTCTTCGGCAGCCAAGTCAAAACCGATCCCGTCGGATTTAGTGGTGTTGTTCGCAATGTTGGGAAAAAGGTAAACATGAGTACGATTTTTGAAATGCCGAGATCTTTGTAGGCCCAGGATTAGAGGAACAGGATCTTCGGTTTAACGAGTACCAATATAAATTGTGTGGAATGAAGCCTGGTCCGACGCCGCCACAAACAAAAGTAAATGTTTCGGTCCAAGAAACATGAATCACAGGTGTGAACGGGCGAAGAAGAAAATATCGAAAGAAGAAGATGAAGTGGAGTCGACTCCCCGTGTGTTATAGTATTAGAAGGTGAAGGGTTTCGGCTACTGGCAGTAAGTTTGAGAAGACATTACGGAAAGACTTTGAAAGTACATGATGGCAGATGGGTGATGATGACCGATAATTTTGAAGCATCGGTTACCCCTGAATGCTTTGAAACTAGGGGGCATGTCTTGACGCCAAGATTTGGTAAAGGCCTAGGCCCACAAAAGATGTCACACGGTCAATAGAAGTCAAAGAGGTCCGGTCAAAGATGGTCAAAGAAGACCATCCATGACGTGTAACATGACTGGATATGAAGAAGCCGATAGAGATAAAGGTGAGAATATAAAGATTATCCAGAATTGGTTAGAATAGATTACTTGGACAACAAATCTCCAAACTACAAATATGTATCCCTTAGTTAGGTCAAAACACACACAACCCTGTCAAATAACTCTTCGGCGCATTGCAACCCCTGGCTTCCCAAGGTTGATCTCAGCGAGATTTGGCACTCGGAGTTGGGTTGCATCGTTCCGATCTCCGGTGAAGAGGTGAGTCCAACCACCCCGACGATCGTATATACTTTGTCAGTGGCCTCACGACTGCATCCATTTGATCTCTTGAGGCATCGGCTGAAATAATACGATCACTGGTTTATCTCGCTGTATTGGCTAGTTCTAAGGCTGCATCAGTTTGATCTCTTAGATTGATGTTATTTAGGTGTGGTATTTTGAGGCTTCATCGGTTAGTTCTGATATCTCTTTCTATTGTATCTTCTTCATGTTGTATACGGTTCATCTAAATAAAGTGTGTATGATACTTTTAAGTATTGTTAAGTTCATCGTGAATAGCTACTCTCTTGGTTAATCCCAATCTTGTTATTGTGATGATTTTGATGATACTGACATGTTATATGGCATATTTTATTTATTTATATCAAATTACAAGCCGATAGGCTATCTTCAATTCAATGTTATATTCTATCTGCCATCGGGAAATACTCATCGGCCCATATGCGTAAACTGCCTATCTCATTGGGTGATGACGCGTTTGCGTGGGTCACTTTGCCTTCGTCATCGGTCTTATGGCCGATTGGCGTTATTCGCTCACGATTGTTTTATCCTTACCCCAGTCACCGGCTTAGCAACCGATTAGCTATGCTAATAATGTTATTTTCTCTATTTCTTTATCAGTTGCAGGGTCAAACTGATTGGCACGTCTTGAACCCTTTTTCTAAGATTGTAGGAGCTGCACTTGAGTTAAGCAGATCTCCTAGACCACACGTGTGTCATAGTGTGACCAAAAAAGACACCAACACCAAAAAATGTCCAACAAGGTGTGGTTTCTCCGCTTGGACACTCCATTCCACTAGGGCATGCCAGTTGGAGTCAGTTGTGGAACAATTTCACATTGCTTCAGATGATCACTAAACTCATGGCTCAAATATTCACCTCCACGATCATATCGTATAAACTCATTGCTTCTCATTTATATTACCCAAATGACAATGCTAGACGTAAGTAGCATTCAAATCATTGAGTCATTATTTTTTGTACTGATGTTATAAATGTGTGTATATTCAAGACTCAGAATATACAATCCATTAACCAATGGACAAACACCATAGAGCATTCCATTTGAAAATATTGAACAATACTTGTTCTTTATTATGAATTCAAAACCATATTCTTCTAAACATGAAGAAGAGATAATGTTTTTGCCTAGGGCAGGAATGAAATAACAATTATTCAACTCCAAAATTAGTCTTGAAGGTAGTGACACTGAATAAATGCCGACAACCAATGGTGCAACTTTTGCACCATTCCTGACGTGGACATCCAACTCACCACTAGCACACTTTCTTGTCCTACTCAGCCCCTGCAACGATTTACAAGTATGAATCATCGAATTGGTATCAAATACCCATGAATCATTTGAATGAGTAGCAAGATTAATTTCAATAACATTAATACCTGAAGCGGAAGTCACACTTCCCTTCTTGTTCTTCTGTTCTTCTAGATATACCTTGTAGATGGTGGCACACATCAGAGCTAGGAGGACCCGACTTGGACTTTCTAGTCGGTTTAGGCTTCGCACTAGAGATCAAATCTGTAGTCTTAGCCTTACCCTTCCTCTTTATATTTTTGATCTCCTTCTAAACCATCATGACATTACTTGGAGATTTCCTGATACTCTCCTCAGCAGTTTTGAGCATCCCATGAACTCAACTAGTGTATTCTCCAGTCCAACCATGTTGTAATTCATGATAAACGGCTCAAAGCTCAAGGGGAGCGACTGGAGAATCACATCAATAGCCAAGTATCAATCCAGTGGATAACTCAATATCTCTAGAGTCTCAATGTAACCAATCATCCTGAACACATAAGGACTCACTAGGCTCCTTTCAGCCAGCCTACTCCCAAACAAGGCTTTAGACACATTGTATGTTTTGGTCCTTGCTTGGGTTTGAAACATGCCTTTGAGGCCTATGTGATGAGGATATCCCTACAAATGATACAACCATACATGAATACAAAGATCCAATTATTCGAGTTCGAGCACGACCATTAAATCTCTAGGTCAACTCGTTTCTAAGTATGATTAAATCTCCAGGTCAACTCGTTTCTAAGTATCTTAGTATATTATCTTACGAATAAATTACTACCTAATATTATTATTATTGTTATGAACAATGGCGATGATGAAAATCATTTGGAGATAAACAAAGAGTTGGAGAAGAACCAGGAAGGACGTCCAAGCCAATTTGAGAGTCTAATTCAACTACAATTCGTGTCCAACTCGGATTCCAGGAGCAGCGTGCACTAAAATCATCGCCAAGGCTGCATACGGACACCATTTTTGACATTTCACCTAGACACGGAAAGATAACTTCATAGCCTTTCCAACGCCACTAGTTTCATCTTAAAATTCCTTCTAGATCAACGGGAATCGTCAAAACAAGATAGAGTCCAGAATCTGTCAGCATGCTGTTTTCTGCGTTATTGGGCCTTTGGGCCGTGTATCCAATTGAGCCCATTAGGGGTGCATCCCAAACTACTATATAAGATGTTTCTACAGACACCTAGGGTTTTTGGGTTTAGTTTACACGTTGCTTTGATATCCACCTCTTCGCCATATTTTTAAGTGAACCCCAATTCGCATATTCCAATAGAATTTTCAGTTCGATTGTGTTTTCTGCGTTCTTACTTATGTTCTTCGATTCGCAGGCAAGGATTAACCTTCTTAGCATGGTCAATCGGTTGTGTTTGTTTGATAACCAATAGAGCAATTGTGTAGCAATTGCAAGGGCCAATCTCGTGGATCGGAAGCCGGATCATCAACATCAAGTTCTCCACAAATCATTGTTTATCCCTCACCTGACGGAAGATCGGGCATCCCCTCCTCCAACAAGTGGTATCAGAGCTTGGTTTACTGTTAGGTTCATGTATCTTAGATTAGATTGATTTCATATTCATCTCATAGTCCACGAAAAAGCCAACAAAAAAATTATAGTCGTAGGTTTTCCCCAATCTAAGACCATCTCTAGCATTTGCACGTTTTGGTTTCAGAGTCTGTAGTATTGAGTTTGTGTCCTTGGTCAAGTCCGGTTGCTGGTTAGTATTGTGATCCCTTTTTTCTAAATCCCTTATACTAGCCACCACCCATAAATCCCCTTTGATTTGCAATTCATGTCCGAATTAGAACATCAAAACCCCGATTCGGACTGCCTCTGATAAAACAGTCATATCTTTTGCATACAGACTCTGAATAAGGCAAATAAATACATTTTTGAAATCTACAGAAAATGTTATATCTAATTTTTCCTAGCTAGCTAGGTTCGCCGATTTTAGTTTTTCCAAATTCAGCCAAAAAGATCAAGTTTTCCAACCTGGAAGTTTCTTGCGCAGATTTTTCAGCTCATCTTTATTTATCTACACAACACTTCTTTGCAGCAAAATTATATCACATCTTCTTGGTTTGTCTTCTTTGCGCTTCCAGAAAAAAAGTGTAAAAAAATAGTTCAAAAAAAGAGTTAAAAAATATCAAAAAAGAGGAAAATATCAAAAAAGGGGAGCACTTAGGCACAAGGTTGGAATATATTAGTGTTGTGTGATGTTGTTTTTGGTACTGTTTTGTGCTGATTTTGTCAATACCTAAGTCATTCTTTGAGCCTCCACCACTCTCTCATATAAGCCTTGTTGCCATAGGGATCACATTCAGACCAGCAATTAGTACAAGTACTCTGGACACTTATTTAATATTACTATATGTTTCTGAATCGTGTTCCACCATGTAGATTACTATTGTTTAACCAGCTAGACTCCACATATATACTTCTGATCGGTGCAACTTGACTCTTTGCAATCATATAACACTATCTTTGGAAGTCACCTACTAGTCAAGAATTGTGCCACGGTCAAGATTGTGCCATCCACTGCCCTACAATGGTAAGAACCTTGTAAGATTATGGTAAGACGCTTGAGTGTGAGCGAGAGTACCTTCCACTACCTAATAGTTGATAGGGCTAATATTTTTTCCTATTGTTTTTCCTTTTTTACTAACCATGGTAGGTATGAAAGGCACGGCAAATCATAATCATGGTAACAATGTTTCTTCTATCAAAAGTAAGTTTACCATCCCATCTTTTTATGGTGACTATGATGCTGAAGAATACCTAGATTGGGAGACGACCATAGAGCATAAATTTAACTTATATCTAGTTCCTGAAACAACATAGAGTTAAACAAGCAACTGGTATGTTTAAAAATCGTGCTTTAATCTGATGGGAATATATAAGTGAACTTCAATTACAACCTGATACATGGGGTCATTTAAAAAGAGCTATCCGTAGTAAATTTGTCTCTCCTTCTTATCATCGTGAATTGTGTAAGAAACTACAATGCTTAATTCAAGGTAACATGTCTATGAGAGAGTATTATGCTGAGCTTCGAGAGAGCATGACCTGTTGTGGTGTTGTGGAGCACTCAGAGGACACAATGTGGAGCTTCTATGATGGATTGAGGCATGAGATTCAAGATATCGTTTATTATAAAGAATTTAATACTTTTAGTCATTTGTTCCATCTTGCCATCATTGCAGAGAAAGAATTGCAGGAACGACAATACAAGGCAACAAACTCCTATCCACCACGAGTGATGAGCACATCGGCACTAACCAAGCCTTTCTCTTCTTTAAGTATTCGTCATGCACCTGCACAAGTACCAGCACCAACGTCAACAAGCATATGGCCTTCCATCTCTTCACGAGTTGAGGTATCAGGTAAAAAATCCTTACAGGTACCCGTTGAGGTTGCTTCATCAGCTAAAATAATAGAACACCCTTTGCAATTTGGTAACGATGCACTTCACCATGATAGGATTAATAACTATACTGTTGTGCATGAGGATGTGAAATCTACTTTGTTACTTTCAACTTATGATAAAATTGTCAAAGATGATATTGAGATGATAACTAATGAGAACAAACAACTTGATATTAGATCTGAAATTCAGTATGAAATCAAATTAAAAGATTCTTCTATCCTTGCACATAAAACTGATCAAATTGAAATTCATAGTCAAGATGTGTGCTATGTTGTGATTTATGAAACTGCTTATTATTCTCTTACTAATATAATTTATACTTTGCCCCAAGTTATCACTAAGTATTTATCTCATATTGAGCTACATAAGTGTAAATTTGATATGGGTCCCGAGTTTTTATCTTTTGTTGATTACATAACTATAAACTTGTCTTGCCTCCTAAGTCTTGGGATAGTTCCACATTTAACGTTGCAGAATTAAAACTAACCATGGGAGCAAAAGATGAGTATGAGTCGAGGATGACTCTATTTCAAGATGGGGAGAATGATGAGAATATCACTAGTTGGGATAGAATCATGATTGTGAGGAAATAAGTTAAGGTGCATTCTTCCTATGTTAGATTTATTTTTTATATATTTGAACCTCAGATGCCACACCATGAGATGTGTTCATTTTCAATTTCAGAAATACTTTCTTGGATCAATAGAAGAGATGCATGTGTATGAAACTCTTGTATTATCATGGAAGTTTATTGAGGACCAATAGACGTTGAGTCAAGGATGACTCCAAATCAAGAAGAGGAGGATGATGAGGACATCCCTACCAATGATACAACAATACATTAATACCAAGATCCAAGTATTTGAGTTCGAGCACGACGATTAAATCTCCAGGTCAACTCATTTCTACGTATCTTAGTATATTATCTTGGGAATAAATTACTACCTAATATTATTATTATTGTTAGGAACCATGGTTATGATGAAAATCACTTGGAGATAAACAAAGAGTTAGAGAAGAACAAGGAAGGACGTCAAAGACAATTTGAGAGTCCAATCCAACTACAATTCTTTTCCAACTCGGATTTCAGGAGTAGCGATGTTCCACCCAGACACGAAGAGATAACTTCATAACATTTCCAATGCCACTAGTCTCATCTCAAAATTCCTTCTAGATCAACGGAAATCGTCAAAGCAAGATAGAGTCCAGAATCTATCAGCATGTTGTTTTTTGCGTTATTGGGCCTTTGGGTCGTGTATCCAGTTGAGCCCATTAAGGGTGCGTCCCAAACTACTATATAAGGTGTTTCTACAGCCATCTAGAGTTTTTAGGTTTAGTTTACACGTTGCTTTGATAGATTCCGCTTCGCTGGATTTGTATGTGAACCCCAATTCACAAATTCCAATAGAATTTTCAGTTCGATTGTATTTTATGTGTTCTTGCTTGTGTTCTTCGATTCACAGTCAAGGATTAGCCTTCTTGGCGAGGTAAATCAGGTTGTGCTTGGTTGATAACCAATGGAGCAGTAGTGTAGCGATTGCAAGGGTCGATCTCGTGGATCGGAAGTCAGATCGTCAACGTCGAGTTCACCACAAATCGTTGTTTATCCCTCACCTGATGGAAGATTGGGCATCCCCTCCTCCATCACTATGATAATATCATAAGCATCTTGTTTCTCATTTTTTCTGAAACTCAGAGGACATATAGGCAAGCATAAAACAACTGGCATCCACAGAATCACTAGCATGCTTCTCATAACCACGCTTGTCTGCTATAGAAGAATCCTCTCCTGGTTCATCGGGCTGAGGTTCCTCTAGAATATAATCCTTTTTCTCTTTCTTAAGAACAACTCTCAAGTTTCTATACCAATCCATAAATTTTTTTCCTGATAATTTCTCTCATTCAAGAATAGATTGCAAATTAAAAACTGAAGTGCTCTTAATAGTAGTATTTGTTGCTATGATCTACAAAAAATTAAATGCAAGGTTCAGCACTATGCAATGTTTATCTTCTATCCAATAAAATAAGATCCACTAAAAAACAGCCACTTCCCCTCTAATGACTAATAGTGGCACAAGATCCATAGTCATTCTAACTCCTAGTGAGCTTCGACATCACTGCTAGAAGCTAGATGACGTAGGTAAACAACACTTTGCTAATCACATCATATGTGACTCTTGTCATTGGAGAAGTATCCAATGCTCAATGCCCAACTCTATGCCAAAAGGCCCAAAACTGTTTTGATATCTCAGTTAAGCAAACCAATACTATGCGTGCAGAAGTCCGACTTCCACCCCAACTAGTCAAGATAAAAGATACTACCCTGCTTTGGCAGACCTACTATCGATGATCGAGATCCTTGGTGGGTGCAGCTATTGGAAAGAGCATTGATACTTAATTTTCTGAGGAAAACTATTCTAGCAAGGTGACACTCCTAGCGCACACGAAACATGCAAGAATAGTATGACGGGAACACAAGTAAGCACCACACACAACACATTGACTATGACATAGTATGGTCCCTTCACATGGTGATCTCTATTGGGGGAAAATATTTCATCCTCCAGAGGTCAAGAACGTTCCTCTGTAGATACAAGCAAAAGAGGTGAAGTCAGAAGCTTTGATCTTCGAAGGTCTTAAAAGCATCAGAGTTGTGCTGTATTCAGAGTATTATATAACGAACACCTCCATTAAGGCTTCGGCGTAACGAAATCTCCCGAAGTCTTTACACCCGAAGGAGTATTGCCAGCAAGGATAGAAGATTTATCTTCTTTCTGATTAAATTAGTCTTTTACCTTTTTACCCCTATGAAGGATATTCAACAGTATCTTCTTACTCGGTTGTAATTAGAGGGTAAAGGAGTCTTTTCCTTTAATATTCGGTCTATAAATACCCTTCTTCACTTTGTAAAGGGTATCGAATACTCAGATATTCAATACATAACTTTGAACTACTTTGAGCTATTATCATATACGGAGGCTTGAGATAGTCCACTCCCACAAACACTTCGTTTGTCACACATATAGTTTCTTAAACCTATTAGCGTAATCTTCTACACCAACAGTTGGCGCTGTCCATGGGAAACCTAGTACGAAAACTTCGTTCTCTACCAATTTCTTTCTAGAGCCATGCCTCCTAAACGAAGCTTAGGTGGTAGTCCCCTTCGGAGGTCCCCATGGACCTCTAGAGTGAGATCTTCGAATACTGTTGAGGTCAGAAGACCTTCTGTAGTTCCCCGACCTCAGACCCCCAAAATTAATACTCTTCCTGGAACATATGAAGCCCCTTCAGGGACTCCATCTATGCTTCAAACCGACGGAGCCTCTCCTGTAGCTCCGACTGTACTCCGAACTGACTTGTCTAGTTCTCAAGACCCGGAAGCTCCTTTCAGAAGAAATGAAGACCACCTTGATGATGTGGCAACCTAGATGGCAGTCTTCAAACCATAGTGACAAGGTGGAGGTAGGAAGCTGCAGACAGGATTCGTCCCCAAGCTACCCCTGTCATTCCGAGGTGCCTCAAGACGATGACCTCACTTTTTATCCCGAAGCCCCTGAGAATGCTTCTTTTGATAGCGAATCTCCACTGCACCCCGACTTGCAAAAGGTGCACTTCGACCCCAAGTTCAAAACTTCAAAGCTCTATAAGTACTCTAGGGAAGAAGATCCAGGAGAGTTCTCTCATTCATATGCCTTAGCAATTGAAGCCAATGGAGGGTTTTGAGATACAATGGAAAAATGCTTCCCCTTGCACTTGAAGGAGTTGCTTTGCGTTGGTTATAGTCTTTGAAGCTGAGGAACCATGTTTAAGAGCATGAGTCTTATGGCTCCAGATGTGATGAGTGATTGTCAATGGAAGTCAAAGAGGAGACATGAAGGGAAGATGAGACCTGCTGTGTCTGGGGTGCGTGTGACTCAGGTACACGGGCAGCGAGCGACAGCCGGACAGAGGAGCTGAGGAGTTGGGCTGGCCCAATCCGAGTACATGGGCTAGGAGCTGTAGAGGATCCACTAGTCTGTTCATCGGGATTTACTCAATTACACGGGTGGCGAGCGATTGTCGGGCTGAGGAAGTTGCGGAATCAGGTCGGCCCAATCCGGGTACCTAGTGCGAAGACGGTGTACGGTCTGTCAGTTTCAGCGCAAAACTGACAACCGATGATTATCTTTATTTAAGATTTTATTATTTAGCCTTTAGGCCCAAAGTTTGTGTTATTCGAGTAAATAAAAAACCCTAAGGCCATTTTAGTCATTTCTAATTTTATTTTCAGAGTCAGTGTAATTTACCCTAGGGTTAAATTTGTCTTTTTCCCTTTATTAGTGGGCTGCCTATAAATAGGCCCCAACCCCCTAGGGTTAGGGTTGACTCACTAGAAATATCAATCTAAGTTCATTGTTTGTTACGCCTGTTCTTTCTTTTCGCCGCTGGTATTTTTCCTCACCGCCACCGTCGTATTCTTCTCTGTTTGCGATTTTCCTTCTCCGACCGCTGGTTTTTGTCCGGCTGTAGCGTCTAGCACTGTAATTTGCACGACAATAGGCCTGATGTAGCGGACACCAGTGCTAGCACAGCAGCGCAGCCGCCAAGTCCCATCGCTTGCGTGCGGCAGGTAGAAGGCGCGTGAATCAACGAGCCCGTGCATTGTGTCAGCGGCCACGTCGTGATTTTTGCATGCACCAGGGCGTCAGCCTAGGCCTGGCGCTTTCGGCGCAGCGCACCAAGGCAGAGCAGTAGCTACTGCGGGCGGAGAAGCCAAGGTGTGGCGACTAGGAATAGCGACCGGACACGTGAGGCGTTTTTCCTCTGGCACGCATCAGGGCGCAGGGAGCTACGTCAGGAGCATGTGAATTACTGCAGCAGAATTGTGCTCACGGTAATAATTTTTTTACACATCGCTTGGAAGCAGTTTGCTACTGCTGCATCTGAAAAAAAAATTGCACGATGATCAAGACGATAGTACTGTAGCTTATTGATATGTCCACAACAAACAGCAGCCGGTCAAGATTAGTACTAATCCCTTTCTTGTTTTCTCGATTTACGTGCAATACATCAATTTTATTTCTGAATGATCCATGATTTATCCACTTGATTAGTACTTTATTTTCAGATTGCAATATGAATGTTTACTGATTTATCTAGGTGTTTTTATGTGCACATCTAGTATTTATTGAATCATCTAAGAACACATTTTTATTTACTACATTTATTTTGTTTAGTTTAAATCTGCTTTTAATAACGTTGTTGAAGTTTTTTTTGGACACTAGTAATTTTTAGGCTAGACTATTTTAGTACCTGTGATCTGTTCTACTTCTGCTTATTGTTTGTCGAGGTGCGTTGGTGTAACAGCCCCAAAAATAAAAGTAAAATAAAAATGAGAAAAATAAATTTTCTAGAACAAAATGATTTATTTAATTAAAGAAAAGGCTAAATGAACTCAATTCAAGCAAATCAGGAAGAAATATTTCAAAGTTGTAGCTGAAAAATTTATGGTGGAGTCTAGAGGCCAAGAAACATTTTTGAGAATTTTTACAAAATTTTAAGAAACATTATTTCAATCTCTACAAGAATATGTGAATATCTGGAATTACTTTAATTGAAAATTGAATTTTAAATACATTTGGGCCGCAACCCTGAATTCCTCGCCCCAGGCCTTTCGGCCCGGCCCAGTCCAGCCGCGCCCACCGACAGGCGGGACCAGCCTGTCGGCGCCGCTGCTCTCTTCCTCTCTCTCGCCTGCGCCTCTGTGGCCCACCCGTCAGCCACCGAGCGCCCCTCTCAGCCGCTGCCATCACCGGCCCACATGTCAGCCTCGTGCCGTTTGCGCCCGCCCACTAACAGGTGGCCCCCACCTATCAGAATCATCTTCTTCGATGGAAGGGGATCTCCCCCTTCCATTCCCGAAGGCCCCAGCCTTTTCTCACCGCCGGCCACCATATCCTGCCTTGGATCGCTTTCCCGCGTCGCCCGTGATCCCCTTCCGCCCTTAGCCGGCACAGTTTCATCGAAAATGGAAGTCTCTCGCGAGTTTGGCAAGCTCGCCTGAATTGGAAGGAGGAGCTTCGGTTTCCTCTGATTTCTTGCCTTTTTATCGTCGGTAAGCCCCCTATAAGACCCCCTGAGTCCACCGCATCCCGCCCACACCTCAACCACTCGAGCCCTCCTCATCCCGAGCCACCGCTTTCATTTTTCGGGTTGTGCCTCTGTTCACACTCCGGCAAGCCCTCACCGGCGCTCCGGGCCACCGCCGCCCTCGCCGTAGCCCCCATCGCGACCGCCGTCACTCACCCTACCCCGGCCTCGCCTCCGTTGGGCCGAACCACCGCCGGAACGCCTTCGTCACCGCCAACCCGAGAAACACCACCGCCTCTTCTCATCGCCGGTCGCCGTCGCTTGCCCCTCACCGCCATCACCGGTACCGTCATGTTCCCCGTCTTCCCCTCTGTCCATTTTCGCCATCGCCTAGGGCCTTAGGCCTCGCCGTCACCGGGAATTCCTCGCCGGAGCTCCACCGGAGTCGGGGAAAAAGGGGTAAATTACCCCTTCGCCACGTGCCATGCCGGATCCCTCGTGGACCGCACGATCTCGATCTAACGGCCCAAATTTAATCCCCGTGGGATTTAATCCTGGCCCTCGATCTGAGCCGAATCGGTACCAAGTCACGGGAGCCGTCGATCGCCACTTAAATGTCCCGCGCGCACCATGGTCGTTGGATCTTGATCCAACCGCTGCCACGTGCCCGGCTCAAGCGCGCAGTCGCTGGTTAACCGTGGACCAGAGAATGATTTATGGTTTTAATAAAATTCAGAAAGATGGTTTAAATTCAAAAATTCATATCTTGCTCAAATTAACTCCAAATTTCACCATTTTAATTCTGGAAAATTTGTCTTTTCATCCTCTACACTTTTATGCAATAAAAACAATATGTTTAGTTGGCACAAAATATTCTTATTCAAATATAAAAGATAGTCCCTTTAGGATTTAATTAATATTTCATTTAAATAATTCAGAAAAACCTTGAATAATTTATATAATAAATTCAGAGGACTTAATGAATTTATTCCACTGATTAATGCAATAAAAACAGAATGTTCATTATGCCCACTTTATTCTATTAAATAACTTTGCAAAAACCTTATTAGGGTCATTATTTAATTCTTATAATAAAAACTCAACCCATTATATGAAAATATCCTAAAAACTTATATAACAACTTCAGAACACCTAAATAACTTAATGTCACTATATTAATGCCATAAAAACATTAAGGCTATTATATAACTTTTACTTCATCTCTAAAAAGGTAAAATAAAAGCCATAGGACAAATAATTAACATCAAGTCTTAAAATTTAGAAATCTCATTAGAAATCAATCTTAAATATTTAAGTAAAATTCCCTAAACTTTAAGACTCTATCTCCTTTACTTAATCCATCAAAAACATGTATGCTTGTATGGTTGTTTTGATTTGGATTGTTTATTGAATGTTTTATTTACTTTTCTGTATTGAGAAGACTACGAGTTCGTCGAGGAGACGGAGTTCTATCTCGAGGTTCCACCTTCACCCTTTGCTGAGCAAGGAAGTCATCGACCCCTCTTGTGGAAATAGTTGATCATCATTGAGCCCAATTTTTATAATTATTGCTATAACTCATAGGATAATATTGCATTAGTCAAACATCAAGCCCTACAATTATATTTTTTAGATCCCCGTCCTGGTGTGCAAACCCAAGCCATGCTTATTGAGCCTTAACTCCTTGTCACTCTACTAATATTATATTAGCTAGTGCCCAATGTACCGGCACAACTGCTATAGGATAAAAAGAGAATGAGTCGTAGATAGATGGATTCTGTTATATGAAGTTCCCCGTTATTCTCATCTCTGGACTCTGTTGGAGTTGGCTATGTTAAGTATGGTGGGTTCCGGGTGCAAGCTCGGGAATTGGTTGGTCGTACCTGGGGCACTATAAGGACCGGTCTGCGGGATCTGTTGCAAAGCATTTCTGTACCAACCACAAGTCTAATGGGTAAGTCCTAACTAGAAGTGTGGAACACTCCGACTCTATGCACCATAGTGGAGGGGTACAAGGGGCAAGCCTTCGGGCGACTTGTACCGACGTGGGCTCAAGGGGGGTATGGTGGGGCTCCGACGCATCGGGACACCATATGAAACCTATAAGAGGGTGCTGTTGAGTCGAGGCAAACCATACTGAAGGTTTTGGCACGAGTTCCCGTGGAATGGGTCATCTCGTTACACTTTGATGTAAGTGATGAGTGCGTGCCTTGTGGGTACAGTGGTACATCTCTGATCAGAGTAATTTAATCTTTTCGAAAAGCCGAGCCCACGGTCAAGGGCGGGTTGCGTGACTACTCGCAGTTAGTTTACAATTGTTTGAATAGTTGAGTTATTCATGGCATGTAAGGACTGTTGAGCGAGGTGGGGCTGACTGTACCCCTCGAGTTAGAAGATGATGATGCATACACATGTTTACATTTCAGTACTAATAAATTGATCACATTTAATTGCCTTCATCTAGGACCCTTTGTTTGATTAGTTTCTCTTCATCTTGATCCACTTTTGTACTAATGCGGTCTACGAACCGTGAATGATTGCTCGTATTGTACGTGTTCGCATGATGAACATCTTGTTTTATTGATTTTATATGGAATTTCAATAAAAGTCCTGATTTATTAAATCGGGGCGTGATAGTTGGGTGTTGGGAGTAGGTCATTGTTTCGGAAAATTTTTAGGCGCCCATTCACCCACCCTCTGGTCGCTACTTTCGGTCCTACAAGTGGTATCAGAGCAAGGTTAGGGTTTTCCATACCTTAACCGGTTCTAACCCCAGGTAGTGATCATGACTTCCTCTGGTAAAGTCCCGTCCCTTGAAGCTTTTGGCTACACTTATTGGAAGACTCGCATGCGAGCCTATCTCATGAGCCAAAGCTTGGACATTTGGGATATCTGTGCTCACACTACATTTTCTATACTTCCTGTTGCTGAGCGCACGTCTCCTGATATAATTGTCTAGCATCAGAACAATAGGAAAGCGGTGAACATTTTATTTTCTGGTTTAGGTCCCAGTGAGTTTGAGCGCGTTAGCCATCTCGACACTGCTCGAGAGATCTGGGCTACCCTCCAGGCACACCATGAGGGGACAGCTCAGGTCAAGGATAGGCTCTATCAGACCTACCGGCGTAAGTATGAAAATTTCTCACATAAGTCAGGTGAGACTGTTGAGGCTTTGTTTAGTCGTTTTCAATCGATCATTAACAAGCTTCGGGCCAACAAGGCCGATCGTGATCAGCTGGTCTCAAATCATGAACAGGCGCTCAAGGTTCTTCATACCTTGGACCCTAAGATCTGGGAGATCAAGGTTTCTTCTATTGTTGAGAGCGCTTCCTATGATACCTTGACTGTCGCAGAGCTTTTTAGGAAGCTCAAGGCCTCAGAGGTTGATATCCAGTTGAGATCAAGTCTCACTGGTTCTGGCTCAAAAACCCTGGCCCTTGTGACACCTTCTGTTGATCCTACTGCTTTGAGTTGTGCTGCGTTTTCTTTGATGTCTATCTCCGAGGATCAGCTTGATTCGCTAGGAGACGATGATCTATGTTTGTTTAACAACTGGGTGCGTCGTGTCTATGATAAATGAATGCTTAAAATACACGACACAAAATCCGAATGCTTTGAGTGTGGTGATCCAAGTCATTTCATCGCCGACTGCCCCAAGCGGAAGAGTTACAAGAAGGGAACCAGCGGTAGCTCCTACGACTATGGCAAGCACGACAACTCCACTTTCACAAAGGGCAAGCCCAAGACGAGATTCTTTCGAAAGGCTCTAAAGGACTACAGGTGTGAGAACAAGAAGCGAGACAAGGCCTTCTTCGCCGAGATGGAGAAAAGCTACTCCAAGATGTCATCGTCTTCCTCATTGTCTTCAAGTTCAAGTGATGAAGAGATCGTGATCAAGAAGGGGAAGGACAGGGACGGTCCAGTGGGCCTCTGCTTCATCGCCTTCAGGGACAAGCCGAAGAATCGCTCGCGTCACAGCCAAAGACCACGCAAGAGCTTCTGCTCAATGGCTCTTGGGGATAAGGAAGAAAAGGGCTACTCCGACAACTCCGATGATGACGATGATGAAAAGGTGTCTTCCTATGAACAAGAAGTCATTAATTTGCTAGACGATAACCATCAGGAGTTGAAGTATCGAGAGAAACTTCTTAGAGGGGCTAAAAAGAGGATAGATGAGCTTGAGAGTGAGCTTGCCATGGCAAATGGCAAGATTGAGAGTTTGTCTTCTTCCCATTGCTTGGGTTGTAGCAGTGAGTGCCCTAACTGTGAGGTGTTGTTGTGTGATCTGACGACTCTAAAGTCCAGGTACATAGAGAGGGTAGATGAGAGAGACGCTTTGGCCACTGAGCTTGAAAGCGCTCAGCTGGAGCTGAAAGATGCTCATGCCACTGTCGTCGTGCCCTGTGTAGACTGCCCATCCTATTTAGCTAGTATAGTTGAGCTGAGAGCCAATGGTGATGAGCAGTTGGGCGAGTTAGCTAGAGTGAGAGTTGAGCTAGAGCAGACTAAGCTAGAGCTTGAGACCTTGTCAGTTCCACCCACTATTTGTGAGAACTTCTTGTCCTTGAGATTGGAGCTGATCAAGCTAAAAGCTGAGAAGTCTATCGAAGTTGATAGAGAGTGTGAGATCTGCTTGTCTCAAGTGGAGGTGTTAGCTTCCTTGAGAGAGGAGCTAACTGATGTTCAGAATGAGAACTTTTACCTCCGTTAGATCTTGAGATAGATTAGTGCCAGAGAGCTATAGCTTGGCATGATGATCCAGCAGTTCAATAGGCATGATGGGTTTGGGGTAGGTTACACCTACACCAAGGATGATTTTGAGAGTGCCATTAGCCGTGCAGTGGAGTGGAGCAATATGACTCCAGAGCAGAGATATCCCAAGACTCACTCCATTGAGTCTTTTCAGGTTAGTCATCCCAAGGATGGAGTGTTCCAAGAACAACCTAAAGCTCCACCCAAGAAGCCTATTTGGGTCCCAAAGCCTAAACCTCTCCATACTTCTCTTGATTCTCTACCTAGACCCTCTCACACCAAAGAATCTACACCTAACACCACCAAGCCTAAGAACCCCAAGCCTCAACCACATCCCAAGAAGTCTACCTATCACTGTGAGTTTTGTTAGAGAGACGGGCATCTTGAGGAGTTTTGCTTCAAGAGGAAGCGGGTTGAGAGAGCAGAGAGAGCTCGAGGTGGGCAAGAGCAGTTCTACCACTAGGGAGGTAGATAGAGAGTCCCTCGACGTGGAGAGAGGCTAGAGGCCATGCCGCATCGTATAGGTGGTGGTAGAGGAGACGACTTTCATGACCGTTCTCCGGAGGGTGGTTTTCATTCCGGTAGAGCTCCAGGTCATTCTGGAAAACGGCTTTGGACCTCGTGGTCATGACTTTAGGCAGAGGAGAGGACCATGCCTTGAGCCACGTTTTGGTCTAGACTCATATGATTCCTTTTGATTTCCTACTTACGAGCAGATGGCTCGACACTGGTTTAGCTCATTTTCTAAACCATGTGTCGTACTAGTTGCTCCCACTCATGACCATTGATCTTACAGGATTGAGGACTGGAGGACGTGTGGATCATGGATTCAGGATGTTCTCTCCACATGACGGGACACCGCAGATGGTTCTCCAGCCTCACTCCCTCGAGCCCCAAGGAGTACATCACTTTCGTGAACAGTGGTCAAGGGAAGGTACACGACATTTGTTTGATTCGAATCTCTGAGCATTTCTCTTTGAAAAATGTTGCTTTGGTTGGAAACTTGAGTTTTAATTTGGTATCTGTTTCGCAACTTCTTGAGGATGGCTTATAGGTTTGTTTTAAGAAGGGCATGTATTCTGTTGTTGATTCTAGAGGATCTTTGGTTTGCCAGATCTTACCTTTCGGTAAGGTTTTTTGGATTGATTTCTCTAGTTCTTTTGGCCCTTCTTGCAGTTTGATTGTTAGATCCTCTTCTGAGCTTTGGAGGTGGCATAGGAGGTTAGGTCATTTGAGCTTTGATTTGCTAGTCAGATTGAGCTCTATGGACCTCCTCCGAGGATTGCCATGCTTAAGATGGAGAAGGATCTAGTTTGCCATCCCTGTCATCATGGGAAAATGGTTGCCATTTCTCACGCACCTGTGACTCAGGTGATGACTTCATACCCAGGAGAGCTGTTACACATGGATATTGTTGGTCCAGCTCGAGTACGCTCAGTCGGTGGGAAGTGGTACGAGCTTGTGATAGTTGACGATTTTTCTCGATTCTGGTGGGTTTTCTTTCTAGAGTTTAAGGATGAGACCTTTCAGTTTGTGCATGACCTGATTTTGAAGGTGAAGAACGAGAACAATGGTCGGATGCGAGCAATTCACTCGGAAAATGGCTCTGAGTTTAAGAACTCTCAGTTCGTCAGCTTTTGTAGTGATCAGGGTCTTGATCATCAGTTTTCTGCCCCTTACACTCCCCCACAGAACGGCGTTGTGGAACGAAAGAACCGCACGCTGGTTGAGATGGCCACGATGATGCTCGATGAGCATAGGACTCCTAGGCATTTTTGGGCTGAAGCCATGAACACGGCTTGCTATCTGGCCAACCACATTTTTCTTAGAGCTTACTTAGGTAAGACTTCATATGAGTTGCGGTTTGGTAGATAGCCCAAGGTGAGCCACTTGCGAGCATTTGGCTGCAAGTGCTTTGTGCTCAAGAAGGGAGGGCATTTGGAAAAGTTCGAGTCTCATTGCTGGGATGGAGTCTTTCTTGGTTATGCTTTGCATTCTCGAGGCTTTCATGTTTGGAACCTCGACTCCTAGCAGCTTGTTGAGACTTGCGAGGTTTCTTTTGATGAGTCCATGTCTTCGGTGACTCCTTCTTTTGAGCTTTCTGGAGAAGATGAGCTTGGAGAGTCCATCTTCAAGGAAGATGATGATACTCTTGCTGTTGATGAGGGTGGGCCTTCTGCATAGCCTGCAAACCCTACACCTTCTGAGAGTTCAACTGAGGATGAGGGCGGACCTCTGATCACCTCTTCTACTTTGATCGAGCCCCCTCAGCCGAGTCTAGAGGTGCCAGTTGCTGACTCTGGTGAGGTTACTTCAGATAACCTAGGATCCCGAGCAGTTTAGTGTGATCACCCCTCAGAGCTCATCATCGATGATCTTACTGAGAGATCCTTGCATTCTTCTATTGGTTCTCTTGTTGTGTTTGCTAAGTCTGCGTTTGTTGCTACTTTTGTGCCCAGAGACATTTCTCATGCTTTGTCTGATTCAAATTGGATAAACGCCATGCAAGAAGAGCTTGAAAACTTTGTTCGCGATCGGGTTTGGACACTGGTTGAGATGCCACCTGGATGCAACACCATAGGAACCAAGTGGGTGTTTAAGAACAAGCAAGGTGAAGATGGGGTTGTGGTGCACAACAAAGCTCGACTAGTTGCACAAGGATTTTGCCAGATAGAAGGTATTAATTTTGAGGAGACCTTTGCCCCTGTTGCCCGTCTTAAGTCCATTCGTATTCTTTTTGCTTTTGCAGCTGTTGGGGGAAAATACTTCATCCTCAGGGTCTCTACAACCATAAGCCAAAGCCAATCTACTAAACCAAAGTTCCAGTATTAACTCCGGCTTAGTACATGATCAAGCTCGAAGAATCCATGCGGACTTCTGCTCGGAGTATGACTTCGAAGGTTGAATATTCAGAGAGCATATCTGCCAGCGAGGATGGAAGACTTATCTTCTTTCTGATTAGATTAGTCTTTTACCATTTTAACCCTATTAGGGGTACCGAATAGTTTCCACTATGTCGGTTGTAATTAAGGGGTAAAAATGTCTTTTCCTTAAGATTTTTACCTATAAATACCCCCTACTTACCCTATAATAAGAATCAAATACTCAGTTATTCAATACACAACTTCGAACTACTTCGAGCTATTATCCAATTCGGAGGCTTGAAATAGTTCACTTTACAAACACTTCGTTTGTTAGTTCTTAATCTCCGAAAACCTGTTAGCGTAATCTTTTACACCAACAGTTGGCGCCGTCCGTGGGGAACCTAGTCCAAAAAACTTCGTTCTCTACCAATTTCTTAGAACCATGCCTCCTAAGCGGAGCCCATGTGGTAGTCCTACTTGGAGGTCCCCTCGGACCTTCAAAGCAAGATCTTTGAATACAGTCGAGGTCGGAAGACCTTCAGTAGTTCTTCCACCTCAGACCGCTGAAGGGAATTCTCTTCCTCGAGCATATGGAGTCCCTCCTCCAACTCTGACTGTGCTTCGAACTGGTATGTACAGTTGTCAATACCCGGAAGATCCTTCTGGAAGAAATGAAGACAGTCTTAGCGACATGGCGACCCAGATGGCCAGTCTCCAAGATGAAGTGGCGAGGTGGAGGCAAGAAGCCGCATATAGGATTCATTCTCAGGCCACCCCGGTCATTCCCGAAGTGCCTCAAGACGACGACTCTCTTCTTTATCCCGAAGCCCCAAAGAACACTTCCTTCGATAGCGAGTCTCCGCTGCATCCTGAGTTACAGAATGTGCACTTCGACCCTAAAGTTTAAAACTTTGAAGCTCTGTAAGTACTCCAGAGAAGAGGATCCGGGGGAGTTCTCCCGTTCGTATGCTTTGGCAATTGAGGCCAGTAGAGGAGTCTGAGACACCATGGACAAGTGTTTCCCCTTGCTCTCGAAGGGGTTGCTTTGCATTGGTTCTGGTCCTTGAAGCAGGGATCAATTAGAACCTGGGAGCAGTTAAGGAGAAAGTTTATAAGTAACTTTCAAGGTACCTTCGTACCCCCTATGTCTACGGGAAGTCTTTTCCAGGTGAAGCAGCTACATGGGGAAACATTAAGACAATTTATCAAGTGCTTCGCTCATACGAAGTCACAAATACGGGGGTTGTCTACGTCGTCCATTGTTGATGCAACCCAAGAGGGAGTTACCCATGCGGGCCTCCTTGATAAACTTCATCGGAAACAGATATCCTCTGTAGCACAGCTGATGGCCTATTTTGAAGAATATGCTAGGTTGGAAGAAGGATGGCTCCAAAGAACAACTTCAACTCCATCAATCCTGCAAGAAGTCAAGCTCGTAGTGAAGACTTCGACACCTTCGCAGGGGCCTAACATCGATGTCTAGCATGACAGGCGTGGGGGCAAAAGCATCCTCACTCTGAAGTCCTAAACATTGATCCTCCGCAGAAATTTGCCCCTAGAAATTCACAAGCTTCGGGAAGAAAGACCAGCGGCTGGAGGTCGCAAAGGAAGCTGGCTGGCAAAGGCAAGGCCTTCTTCTGCTGCGTTCATGGTTAAAATCGGAGTCGAGCTACCGATGCGTGCATGTCTATACTCGCTTTAAGAGGCGAGTACCTTGAAAGGACCTCTGGTCGAGGCACTACTGACCGAGTCCCTTCCGAGGCACGTCCGGAGCCTGTGCAGGCTGTGGCACGTGTAGACAACTTCGAACCCACAAGACAACCTCCGGTGGTCAATATTATGCCACCTCCGAAGCAAGAAGATGGCCAAGATCAGGAAAAAAGAGTAGTCCTCCCAATTTCTGGAGGAGGGACCCTTGGTAGTATGTCGAAGAGACAGCAAAGAGAATATTTCCGGGAAGTAGGCCATATTGGAATTTCTTTGTCTGGAGCTACCATGCCCGAGTGGTCCGATGTGCCGATATCTTTCTCTGTAGATGATGCAGCTGGCATAAAGTTTCCACATGCAGATCCACTTGTTATTAGTGCCGATATAGCAGGGACTGAAGTCCGGAGAGTGCTGATTGACAGAGGGAGTTCAGCAGATATCATCTTCGTTCAAGCCTTCGATCAGCTCTGTATCTCTAGTAAACATCTCCTCCCCGCAGCTCGTCCCCTGCAAGGCTTCGCAGGACATCCTCTTGATGACCTCTGCCAGATAGGTCTGAAGGTTGCTTTCGGAGTGGGGCTCCTGACAAGGATGGAGAAAGTAATCTTCGATGTTGTATATGCCCCTTATGCATATAATGTTATCTTCGTAAGGGGTATGTTAAATCAGTTCGGAGCTGTGGCGCATCATAACTATTTATGTATGAAGATGCCCACACAAGCGGGAGTACTCACTGTCTTCGGAGATCAAGCCACTGCGCGAAGAGCAGAATATGGTCATGCCCCCCCTCTCGACCCGAGACAAGTGAATAATGTACAAGGCAATTCGGAGGATTTCTCTGCTCCAAGCGAATCTTCAAAAAAATCCTTCCCAAGACCTAGCCACGATGGAGAAATCATAATGAAGGTTATTGTAAAAGATGGCAAAGACTATTCTTTTCAGTTCGCCTAAGATTTGACTCCAGAAATTGCTACTTCGTTAGAAAGAGTAGTTGAAGAAAATTTGAATGTCTTTGTTTGGTCTAATGAAGACATTCCGGGGGTCAGTCTAGATATCATTGAGCATAGCTTTCTTGTGAACCCGATGTAGGACCGAAAGTAGCGACCAGAGGGGGTGAATGGGCGCCTAAAAATTATTTCGAATCAATGGCCTGCTCCCCACACCAAACGCACCTCAACAGACTTAGCAAAGAAAGTTAAATAGATCAACAGAGCCTCAAAAGATCTAGCCTAAAAACAATCAGTGTCCTAATCGAAAAGACACCCACACAGTGATAATAGGAGGATTAACAAAGCATTTAATACATCGGCAGATCAAGCTTCACGGAGATAGATCATCACAAAGATTTAGCATGAGTGCACGTAAAACGAGGAATCTTACTAGTCAAGTTTTGTCTCCTGCTCGGTACTTGACGAAGCCTGTGCGCAGTGAACTCGCAAAGTCTGAAGTAGTCGAAGCCGGTTCAGAGCGGTCGTGCGAAGCCTGCCTCTCCGAAGTGTATACTCCGAAACTAACACATAAAATCGAAGCCTAGGCACACATACTTCGCTTTTACAGTGAACAATCAGGAACCACGTGTGGGACTTCAGAGTACGTAATGCGAGGCTATGTAACAGCGAGAAATCTCCGAAGTATGCAAGGGAAAGATCCAGTCGAGGCCTACTTCGAAGAAGCCGAATTCTGTCAGAGCTTGAGTCAAGGAAAGGCTTCAGCTTCGAAGTACCTTCTCGTTGGACTTCGAACGAGACAAACACAGAACCAAAGCATGCATCAATTCGAAGCTAGCTGAGGCAACACACTCCGAACAGACAAACGCAAACACTTCAGAAGCAGACTTCGAACAGCGAAGTAAAAAATCAAAGCTGAGCACTCAATTGAAAAGTACACTGATAGATAGCCGTACTACTTCGCACTAAATGCTTCGGAAGGACAAGTCCAAAATAAACAGCTTCGAACTCTGAAGCAGACACTGCAAAGCATGCAGAAATGTCAAAGATTATGCTAAAAACGTGGGACCCACACTATGAACTTTGTGCCTTGTTTAATACTGCTGCCAGGAAACTTGCGTGAGATGCAGAGTTACAACACAAAGCTTATCAGATAGGAGCTAGTGGGACTAGTTGTGTGGTAGACTGCATAGCTACTCAATATGCTACTGTTAGACTGCGTGTAAGAACAAACTGAAATCCATCAAAGCACAGCTACAACAGGAACTAGAGAAGAACTAGTTGTTGGAACAATTGTGTTAGTTCTAGCAGGTTTTTCTGTGGTGGAGTGTGATGTGGAGAGTGAACTTCGAAGGGTTCTGACAGAGGGAGAAAAAGGTTTATACTGGTTCGGGCCTCTCCTAGGAGATAATAGCCCTACGTCCAGTTGTGGTGGATTTGGCATGGTGTGCCCTAGTATAGAGCAATAATTCCAGGGTCTCTTGGCCCCCTGGAGCATGTGTTCTGTTACAAGGGCTTGGCCCTGCTTTTATAGGCACGCAGGCCTTAAGGAAAAGACCAAAATGCCCTCTACAAGCCCTTAGGCTCATAGGGGTAGACAGGGAAAGAGAGCTAGCTACTGTACAAAGGTACTTTACAGCTTTACAGCTTTACAGGCGTGTCAGGCTGCGCCAGGCTTTGACCAGCTAAACGACATACCAGGGGCGGAGGGGCCCCCGGTATGGCCTATACCTACGATATTTCTTGAGCTTCGAAGTAGGGCCCGGAGCCCTTATGGCAGAGGCTGCGAAGAGGGCTTCGAAGTGCACCCCGAAGGGGGGCTCCGAAGCATGCTCCGAGCAAGGCTCCGAACAGGGCTCCGAACTGGGGGCTCGGAGCCTTGACCACGAACTGGTCTCCGAACTGGGGGCCTCCGGAATGGGCTCCCGGAGGGCGGCCTCCGTCATCCTTCTCTCAAAGGGTGGCCTCCGGCGTCCTTCTCCCGGAGGGTGGCCTCCGGCGTCCTGGGGCCTCCGAACCGGGGCTCCGAGCTGGGCCCTCCGAACAGGGGGCCTTGGCTCCGTGCCCTCCGAACCGGGGCCACCGAATTGGGGTCTCGGAGCCTTGGCTTCGAACAGTCTTGATAGGATCCGAAGGCTGGCTTGTGGAGCCCCAGAAGGGGGGTTCGAGGGCTAACTCCGGACATGGTCTAAAGGTTAACCTCGAACCGGGCCCAGAGGGTGGCTTCGGGGCCAGCCCAAGGCTTGGCTCCTCACGGCTTTCAGGGGATCCCGCGGGCTTCGCACCGAAGGGCTCCGAAGTACCTCGCTCTGGAGGGCTTCGATGGGGCCTAGGGGCTTCACACCAGCAGGCTCCGGGACGAACCTCGAGACATGGGAACAGACCTGGGGGAGGATACAGGCTTCGACAGTGTTGGGCTCCGGGCCGGAGGCCGTCGGAGGCTGTCGTCATTTGGCCCCTGTTCAGGGGAAATATATTCCCCCAACACTAGTATTCTCAGGTGGCTGCAAGCATGACTAGTAAAACTCTGCAACACAGTAAAACTTGCTGTCAAGTAAAAAAAGCTAGTCACGCAACATCAAGAACAGTGCCTAGAATAAAATTAGTTTACAGCACATAGAACAATAGTAACCAGAGAAAAATACTCGCATAGAGATGAAACTGGTAGGCACGCAAAACGATTCAACCTATTCGATGAAAACACTGCTAAAAAACGATGGTTGAGAACCGGAGATTAAAACTTGAGGAGACAAAACTCTTGGTGTGCGCTCGATGAAAGTAATGGCGGCTGAGAGGAATGAACACCAGTAGGATGAACAAAAAGTGACCCAATCTCTTGATTAGTAAAGTGTTTTTACAGACGCTGAAATAAAATGGAAAAGACCAAACTGCCCTTAGGATATTTTTACAGACTCATCTGACTGACTGTGGGTCTAAGGACAAAATAGTAAACTCCTATTTACAGATGACTTATCTGGAAGCAGGGCTTTCGTAGCGACTACGGCTTCGCCCCAGAACAGTCCGATCCGAGATCAGCGGTCATCAGTTTTGTGCTGAAACTGACAAAGCGTCCACCGACTTTGCACCAGGTACCCGGATTGGGCAGGCCCGATTCCGCAGCTCTCTCATCCCGGCAATCGCTCGCCGCCCGTGTACCAAAGTCAATCCTGGTCAACAGCCCAGTGGATCTTCTGTTGCTCCTAGCCCATGTACCCGGATTGGGTCAGCCCGACTTCACGGCCCCTCTACTCGACAGTCGCTCGCTGCTCATGTACCTGAGTCACAAGCAGCCTAGACACAACAGGTCTTCTCTCCTCATTAGTCCTCTTTGACTTCTGTTGACAATGACTCATCACATCTAGAGCCATGAGGCCCACGCTCTTCAGCATGGCTCCTCACCCGAGGGGTCGACCTATTCAATAAGGACTTTGGAAGTAATCCATAGAAAGGGTCATGCTTGATAAAGCAGAAGTGGAAAAATTGCTGAAGGCCGGGATCATCAGAGAAGTAGCTCATACGGAGTGGTTAGCCAATCCGGTCTTCGTCAGGAAAAAATCCTCGAGGAAGTGGCACATGTGTATTGATTTTACATCTTTGAATAAAGCATGCCCACGTGACCCCTATCCCATGCCCCGAATTGATCAATTAGTTGATTCCACTGCTGATTCGGAGTTATTAAGCTTCCTCGACGCGTATTCTGGCTATCATCAAATCTGGTTAAAACGAGAATATGAAATCAAAACAAGCTTTGTAACTCCTTCGGGAGTCTTATGCTATGTAAGAATGCCTTTTGGCTTAAGAAATGTCGGGGCAACTTTTTCGAGGTTAATTTCTAAAGCTCTAGGTCATCAAATAGGTCACAATGTAGAAGCCTATATGAATGATATTGTAATAAAGAGTGCTTTAAAGCACTAACATAGCCTAGATTTAGCAGAAACATTTGAGAGCCTTCGGGCATGTGGAGTCCGTCTTAACCCCGAAAAATGTATCTTCAGGGCTCAGGCTAGGAAGTTGCTAGGGTATCTAGTTTCGAGTAGAGGGATTAAAGCTAGCCCTACTCAAATAACTGCATTGCAAAGGATGGCTCCGCCGGAAAATTTAAAGTAGGTACAAAAGCTGACGGGCCGTCTAGCAGCACTTAGCAGATTTCTAGCAAGATCCGCAGAACGAAGCTTGCCTATTTTCAAAGCATTGAAAGGGTCCGAATATTTTGCATGGACACCGAAGTGTCAAAAGAGTTTTGATGATATTAAAAATTATCTCAGCAACCTCACTACACTCACTATGCCCGTTGCAGATGAAACCCTACTCCTCTACCTTGCTGCTACTGGCTCCGATGTCAGTGCAGTCCTTATCAAAGAAGTTGATTTCAATGGGAAGTTGGTGCAGAATCCAGTCTATTTTGTATCCGAAGCCTTATCTGGAGCCAAAACAAGATATTCCGAGCTTGAGAAGTTCACGTATGCTCTGATAATGGTTTCAATGAAATTACGACATTATTTTCTAGCACATAATTTAATTGTACCAACTTCATATCATTTGGGAGATATGCTATGAAGTAAAGATTCTATGGGGAGAATTGGAAAATGGGTTGTTGAACTAGCACCCTTCGGCATCTCCTTCGTAGCAAGGACAACAATCAAGTCGCAAGTGGTGGCAGATTTTGTGGCAGACTGGACTTCATCTGCAATATGGGCTTCGGAGAAATCAAATGAAGGAATTTGGACCATATACTCCGACGGATCTTTTCAAGCGTCTGGAGCTGGCATCGGAGCAGTAATAATTTCGCCTTCAGGGCAAAGAGCAATGTACTCGGCAAGGCTCAACTTTAAGTCCACCAATAATATAGCGGAGTATGAAGGAATTTTGTTAGGACTTCGAAAAGCGCGTGCTTTGGGTTCTACAAGAGTTATTACTAAAATAGATTCTCAAATTGTAGCAGGGCACGTTGATAAAAGTTTTCAAGTCCGTCATCCACAGCTTGCAAAATATTTGGAAGAGATCCATAAGATCGAAGCAGCATTCAAAGGAATTTCCATCCGAAGTATACTAAGAGCTAAAAATATGCAAGCTCATACCTTAGCAAAAGCTGCAGCCGAAGGCGTAGCCCTTCATTGGTTCTGGTCTCTAAAGCCAAGATCAATTAAATCATGGGAGCAGTTGAAGAAGAAATTCATGAGTAATTTCCAGGGGACCTTTGTAGCTCCGATGTCTACTGGAAGCCTTTTTTAGGTGAAAAAGCAGGCAGGAGAAACTCTTTAGCAATACTTCACGCGCTTCGCCCACACCAAGTCTCAGATCAAGGGGCTATCCACATCATCTGTTGTGGATGCGGCACATGAAGGTGTAATGAACACTGGCCTCCTCGACAAACTCCACCGAAAACCAGTGTCTTTCGTGGCATAATTGATGGCATACTTTGAGTAGTATGCCAAATCAGAAGAAGGGTGTGTTCGGAGGACTGCTTCATCCACACCAACCCTTCAAGAAGTCAAGGTGGAACCAAGGGCTCTGAGTCCTCCGCAAACCCCCTTCGATAATCGTTCTCACGATCAGAGAAGGGGAAGGAAGCACCCTCGCTCCGAAGTATTGAATATTGCCCCCTCCGCTCCAAAGATGCCTTCCAACTATCAACAGGCTCAAGGTAACAAAGCTAGTGGCTCGAGATCACCAAGGAAGCCAACTGGCCAAAGCCATACTTTCCTTTGTTGTGTGCATGGTGAAAAAAGAACCCACGCCACCAAGGATTGCAAGTCCATACTAGCTCTCCAGAGTGAGTATCTTGAAAGAAGCTCGGATCGAAGCACTGTAGACTGAGCCCCTTCGGTAGCACGGCCTGAGCCCGTGCAAGCTGTCGGAAATGCAGGCAATCTCAAAGCTTCTATGCTACCTCCAGTGGCCAACATTATGCCACCACCAAAGCAAGAAGACTAAGATCGTGGCAAGCGAGTGGTCCTACCAAGCTTTGGAGGGGGGACCCTCAGCAATATGCTCGAGTGGTCCCATGTGCCCATATCTTTATCTGTCAATGATGTTGCAGGGGTGGAAGTTCGAAGGGTGTTGGTCAACGGTGGAAGTTCCGCCAACATACTCTTTGTTCAAGCCTTCGAACAAATGTGCATCCCCCGAAGGCATCTACTTCAAGCAGCCCATCCACTCCAAGGCTTCACAGGCCACCCTCTCGATTCCCTCGGCCAAATAGGCCTCGAGGTTGCTTTTGGAAAGAGGCCCCTAGCTAGAGTCGAAGAGGTTATTTTTGACGTTGTTGGTGCCTCGTATGCCTACAATGCAATCTTCGGAAGAGGGATGCTGAATCCGTTTGGATCCGTGGCGCACCACAATTATTTGTGTCTCAAAATGCCCACGCAAGGTGGAGTCCTTATGATCCTAGGAGATCAAGCTGCAACTAGGAGAGCAGAATATGGCCATGGCCCACCTATCGATCCTCGGCAAGTAAATAGTGTGTAAGAGCCCTCGGAGGAGGCTTCAGAGTCCCTGGATCATTGTAAAATGTTATATAGTCACCAGGATCATTGTAAAAGAAGGTAGGGAATACCCCATTCAGTTTGGCAAGGGGCTGCCCTCGGAGATCGCCACATCGCTAGAAGAAGTGGTTCAAGAAAATTTGGAAGTTTTCGCCTGGTCAGACGAAGATATCCCCGGAGTTGACCGGAGCATTATCGAGCATAGCTTACTCATCAACCCTAAGGTTTGACCTGTTCGCCCAGGGGCTCCACAAGATGTCAACTGAGATAGCATACCTCGCTAAAGCAGAGGTAGAAAAGTTGTTAAGAGCCAGAGTCATTAGGGAGGTGGCCCACACAGAGTGGTTGGCTAACCCCGTCTTTGTCAAGAAAAAGGGCTCCGACAAGTGGCGCATGTGCATTGACTTCACATCTATGAGTAAAGCATGCCCATGAGACCCCTACACCATGCCCTGCATTGATCAACTCATTGATTCTATGGTTGGCTTCGAGCTCCTGAGTTTCCTTGATGCATACTCCAGTTACCATGAAATATGGCTGAAACGCGAAGACAAAGCCAATACAAGCTTTATAACCCCTTGGAGTATTCTGTTATGTTTGAATGCCCTTCGGCTTGAGAAATGTCGGGGCAACTTTTTCACGTCTTATTGCTAAAGCTCTAGGTCACCAGATAGGCCAAAATGTCGAAACCTATATGGATGACAGTGTAATACAGAGTGCTTTAAAGCACCAACATAGTCTAGACTTAGCAGAAACATTAGAGAGCCTCCGAGAATGTTGAATCCGCCTCAACCCTGAAAAATGTATTTTTGGTGCTCAAGGAGGAAAGTTGCTAGGTGTTGGGGGGAAAATATCTCATCTTCGGGGTTATTGCCGTAACAGCAGAAAAGCTGATAATGGATTCGAAGGTTTCCAGACGTCCATCTTCGAAGATACCCTGAGTCAAGCTCGAAGTACGAAGATAGGCATTGGTGCGGAGTACATCTTCGAACTAAGGCTTTTTGAGATCTTTATTGCCAGCTAAGATGGAAGATTTATCTTTTATATTATTAGATTAGTCTTTTACCATTTTAGCCCTAGCAAGGATACCGAATAGTTTCCACTATGTCGGTTGTAATAGAGGGGTAAATAGGTCTTTTCCTTAATACTTGGGCCTATAAATACCCCCCATTTCACCCTGTAATAGGGACCGAATACAAGTTATTCAATACACACTTTCGAACCATTCTAAGTTATTATCCTTTCGGAGGCTTAGAACAGTTCACTTCGCAAACACTCCGTTTGTTAGTTTCTAATCTACAGAAACCTGTTAGCGTAATCTTTTACGCCAACAGTTGGCGCCGTCCGTGGGGAACCTAGTCCGAAAAACTTCGTTCTCTACCAACTTCTTACATCATGCCTCCTAAGCGGAGCGCACCTCGTAACCCTGTTCGGAGGTCTTCTCGGATCTCCGGAGAGACCCCGTCCGACACGGTCGAAGTCGGAGGGCCTTCGACTTTCCCTCCACCTCAAACTCCGGAAGAAGTTTCCATCCCTCGAACATACGGATCTTCTCCGCCAAATCCTTCCATACTTCGATCACCTGGAATCCCTCTTCCACCTTCCATTCCACTTCGAACTGATCCTACTAGTTCTCAAGACCCGGAAGATCCTTCCGGAGGAGATGAAGACAATCTTGGAGATATGGCCACTCAAATGGCCAACCTTCAAGCTGAAGTAGCAAGGTGGCGACAAGACGCTGCGAACAGGCTTCGCTCTCAAGCCATCCCAGCTATCCCAAAAGTGCCCGAAGACGACGAACCCGATTATCCCGAAGCCCCGGAGAACGCCTCCTTCGATAATGAATCTCCGCTGCATCCTGAGCTGCAGAAAGTTCGCTTTGATCCGAAGTTTAAGACTTCGAAGCTCTGTAAGTATGCTGGAGATGAAGATCCCGGAGAGTTTGTTCGTTCTTATGCCCTAGCAATTGAAGCTAGCGGAGGAGTTCGAGACACCATGGCAAAGTGCTTCCCTTTAGCTCTTCAAGGAGTGACATTAAGGTGGTTCTGGTCCTTGAAGCCAGGATCAATTAATTCATGGGGGCAGCTGAAGAAGAAGTTTGTAAGCAATTTTCAAGGCACCTTCGTGCCTCCCATGTCAACAGGAAGCCTTTTCCAGGTGAAACAGCTCCCCGGAGAGACATTGAGGCAATATTTCAAGCGCTTCGCTCATACGAAGTCGCGGATCTAGGGGTTGTCTGCATCTTCGGTAGTTGATGCAGCTCGGGAAGGCGTCACTCATCAAGGCCTTCTGGATAAGCTTCATCAGAAAAGCATCTCCTCGGTCTCTCAGTTGATGTCATACTTCGAGGAGTATGCGAGGTCAGAAGAAGGTTGGCTTCGAAGAACTGCAGCTACTTCATCCATATTGCAAGAAGTTAAAGTAGAAGTAAAAACTTCGGCACAGCCGCAAGAACCAGTCTTCGAAGTTCAACATGATCGGAGAAGAGGGCAAAAGCACCCTCGTTCTGAAGTCTTGAATATTGCACCCCCGTAGAAGTTTATACAGAGAGCTCCACAGTCTTCGGGGAACAAGGCCAGCGACTAGAGGCCGCCAGGGAAAACGGCTGGCAAAGGCCAGAACCTTTTCTGCTGCATCCATGGTGAAAATCGAAGCCACGCAACTGATACTTGCATGGCTATACTTACTCTAGGAGGAGAGTATCTAGAAAGAACTTCGGGTCGAGGTACTACCGACCGAGTTCCAGCTGCAGCGCGCCCAGAGCCGGTTCAGGCTGTGGCACGGATAGAAAACTTTGATGCCGCAAGACACCCTCCAATGGCCAATGTTATGCCACCTCCGAAGCAAGAGGAAGGGCAAGACCGAGGGAAAAGAGTAGTCCTCCCCATCTCCGGAGGAGGTACCCTCGGAAGTATGTCAAAGAGACAGCGAAGAGACTATGTCAGGGAAGTAGGCCATATTGGGACTTCGTCGTCTGCAGCTGCAATGCCGGAGTGGTCTCATGTACCGATATCCTTTTCTGTGGAGGATGCAGCTGGCATTAAGTTCCCGCATACAGACCCACTTGTTATTACTGCTGATATTGCGGGCACTGAAGTTCGAAGGGTGTTGATTGATGGAGGTAGTTTGGCAGATATCATTTTTGTTCAAGCCTTCGATCAATTGTGCATTTCCAG